>OX421447.1:63284498-63294498 GCA_949126865.1 Montipora capitata | reverse complement strand
CAACCTCCACTAGCGACGCAGTTGTTAATTTTCGCTCCTGAGATAAGCTAATTATTTTGCTGAAATGTTTTGTTTGTCTTGCGCGTGTGAGTAGGCCATTTCGGAATTGCGCAAGGAACTTTGTATGGATTTTTAACTATATTTTTAAGTCCGTAACTTGGTCTCTGTTCGACCTAAAAGCATCAAACTTGGACAGATGGCCAATCTCAAGGTTATCTTTCATGTGATGGTGTCAATTTATCGATTGATTCAAATTTGAAACTTGCCCCAGTTCCCTGCGCAATTCCGGAATGGCCTATATGTTTTCTTGCTGGCTCAACTTTTGGACTAAGAGCTGAAATTGCAGGGGCAACCAACGAAATTATTTCCAAAATTCATAGTATTTAGACAAAAAACTTACAAGAAAACGCTAGTAAAACATTTTTTTGAGTTTTGTAATTTTGCTGGGAAAAAATGTATTAATGTGTCAGGGCTACACAATGTAATATCACATGTTAGTTCTTGTCAGGAAAGGCAAAGATGGAAAAGCTGAGATTGTCATTATTGACCATGGCCTTTACGAAACACTCCAACAAAAGTAAGTTTGCATTCAAACTCATCCTTTAGAGCGATTGTTTGTATTGAGTATCATTAGAAAAGGTAATAATTATTGCTTCTGTATTACTTTAGTAATCATGATTCTTTGGTATGCTTGGTGATTGACTAAATTCTTAGCCAATCAGTTGCAAAAGAAAAACATATACTAACTTGCTCTCATGCCTTTTCAGGTGCAAGAAGCGGCTGCATTTTCAGGTGCTTTCTTTGTGCCTGATTGGCCTATCAGTTTAATTTTCTGCATCTGTTAGGGTTTGCCATTACAGATTTAAATTCAAGGGACCCTCTACAGGGTTTTTGAAAGGTGTATTTCGGCTATGATACAAAGCGATATGCAATGATGCCCTAGCATTGTGAAAAAAATCAAATTTAAAAAGTTACAGCGCAGTAGCTTTTGCTTGAACTGAAGAACATCGTGGAATTTTATTTGTCTTCTCTATTGATTAATTGGTCGTTTTTGGCTTTTCTTTAGGGATAGACTGTCTTTGTGCCACCTTTGGAAATCCATCGTTTTGAATGACCAGGAACTTATGAAGTATTTTAGCAAACAGCTTGGAGTCGATGGTGAATATTGGCGAAAATGGGAAAAACCAAGCAGTTTGGGCCCACAATAACTGGTGCAAACTGATACGGTGTCCCTGCCTGTAGAATATTTTAATTATTATAATTTTTTTCTATTGCATCACCAAGTGAAGCTCAGAGACGTAGCCAGTATAAGGCAACCCGAGGCACTTGCCTCCGTCATTTTTTCGCGAAATTTTAAAATAAAGCGTGATTCCAGTTTTTTCTTTATTATGTACTCATCATAAACACTTAAAACACTTCCGAAGATAATTTAACCACGGACATTGCCTCAGTCATATTTTTTTTCTGGCTACGTCCCTGAAGCTGAATAAAAAGTAATATTAATATCAATTGCTTCGAGCTACCAGACCCGGTTTTTCGAAAGCCGATTAACTTAATCCAGGATTAGCGTAAACTTTTGTTTCATGTTTTCAACTTTTTGTTGAAAGTTTCTTTTGCCTTTTGTTTTTTTCAAGATCGAGTTCTTGTACTGTAAATTTTTGCCGATTATCGGCGTTCAACAGCATTTGGGAGTAGAGAAATAAACTCCTTAGTTAATTTTTAATCTGGCATTAGCGTTAATCGGCTTTTGAACAACCGGGCCCAGGTGAGCAGCAGCACTAATCTTGCTGGTGATCTTGTATTTGGTTGGGAATCCTGTGTGCTGTATGCCAGGAAAAATCTATGCTGAATCTTCTCTGCAAGTTTAAAATGTTTGTTTCTTTGAAGTAGCTTTGAAGTCTGAAGTAGATTGTACGTCGTGTAAGTTGAATAAAAAAGGGAAGGGTCAGTTTGAGGGATGGCTATGAGTGTTGACCGAGTTCTGTCCGTCTGTCTGTCGGAGTATGCGGTTTTTATGTTAAGTGAATGTACGCGTCGCTTCGCCGACTTCGATCCCAGGGTCCTCTGCGGTCGATGCTTCGCAACGTTGCTCACGCATTCATGGTGGTTTCGTCAAAAGAGGTAAGTTAAATATATATTTGCTTTCGCACTGTTGTAATGTATGATTTAACTTGTATTTTATTTGTCTATCAGCGTTGCGAAGTCGTCGTTCCCTGATGGACAACCAAGTACAATGGATAAAATACTCATAGATCTTGATGTAGTTGAAGGCATTTGAATAACAAACCATCCCAGATACAGAGACTTTGCCGTTAACTTATCTACCAGATCGAGCTGTTTGGCCGAGTAGTCAACCAAATTAATCGCCCATTGAGGCAAGCAAGTGGTTGATAGCGACTTGTTACTATTGATATTAATTATGTTCATGTTGTTAAATACAGTGTAACAGGTTAATAATTGTATGAGAACTGTATTAAGTTTACATTTAGTTATGTATTATGAATGTCTCGTTCTTTGACCCCATATCAGTATCAATGCAATCAACATATATAATTAACATCCAGACCTCTCAAGTCTCACGATTTTGTCTTGAGACTCACGGTTTTCAGTTCAATCTCACGGTCTCACGACGAGACAGACAAATGTCACGATAAATAGAGGCGCAAGTGGAAAGAATAATTTTTTTTGTAGCATTTCATTTTTGGCTGGCTTAGGTGAGTTTCTTGAGTCAATTCTGTGCAAATTTATATTTAAACTTAACAAACGAAGCTCTTCAGTTCTTCATCCGTCTGTTCGCTGGAAACACAGTCCATGACAGACTGTCGTCCATGACCATATATAGAACACCTGTTCGAAATTAGGTCATCATAACCAGTCTCTCGCATTTCGATCACGTTTTCAAAATGGCGGAAATTTCTGATGAACTATTGGATAGTTCTTAAAAGGCAGCTACTGCATATAATGCTGGCCTCCGTTGTTCAAAAGGTGGATAACGCTATCCACCGGATAAGTCACTATCCAGTGGACAAACACTAGCAAAAGCAATAGGCCAGTTTCGTATTCTAACGGTTGGACTGGATCTAGCATGACATGGAGGTTAATGCGGGCAAATTAATTTGCGTTTGAAAAGATTTGCCCGCATTAGCCTCCACTCCATGCTAGATCCAGTCCAGCCGTGAGAATTCGAAAATGGTCTATTGAGTTATCCAGTGGATAGTGCTATCCACCCTTCGAACAACTGGGGCTTGAGCAATGAGTTCAGCTCCTGGACTTAAGCTGTGAGTACTGAAGCTGTGAAAATAACGTTTATTTCTGTGTTGTTAAGGTCCACACATGTTTTAAGTAAATTATAAGCAGGAAAAAAACACTCTCTCTTATTAAGAACCTGTGTTTACTTGGTTTTGTCTGCCGGTCGATCAATCTCCAGATTTTCGGTGTTTTGAGGTTGAGAGGGCTGAACATCTATATATAGTTGATAAATATATTGTCATTACTTCAGACCAAGACTCTCGTTGAGTCATGTCTTGGTAGCCATATTGAGATCTAATATTGCATGTTTTATGAATAGGCCATTTCCGAGTTGCTGTTTGTCTCGGTTTCGAAGTGAGTCTTGGTGCTCAACTATTGCAAGGGAAATGAGTTTGTTTATTATTGTAACTTAATATTCTTACAGTCGAGCTATGTCACGCGTGACCAGTATCCACGAGACTGAAATGAACATCCGACTTCCGAGATTTGAACGGAATCTGGAAGATTTTTCTGAAAGTTGGTACGAAAAATGCACAATAACTGAACAATAATTCATCAAACGCTTGAAATAGTGTTCACTTTTCAAACACCGTTTATTTTATAATAAAACTAAAGTTCATAGCTAACCATTTGCGATATTATACATCAAGGAAATATCTATTCTCTATTTTCGAATTCCCCATAATACACTCTGTTTGCCCCCCAAGTTTTGCATAAACTATTGTTTTCAAATGCTCTTGGGGACACTGCATATTCCCAAGAGCATTTGAAAACAATGGTTTATGCAAAATTTGGGGGGGGGGGGAAACAAAGTGTATTATGGGGAATTCGAAAATAGAGAATAGCTTGACTGTAAATTTAAAGTGTAACTGTTGTATCTTTCGATTTTGATAACTGCATTGCGTAATTTTATTTGTGTATCAGTTTCGGACCAAATCATGTTATTGTTCTTCTAGTAGATGTTTTTTTTTCTATAAAGTTTGAATAAAACTTTCTTTGGACGATTTCATTACTTTTCATGGCCTTCCCCATTATTTAACATGACGTCATTGCCACCTTGATGGAGGATGAAAACAAAGATACCGTATCTCATTTGCTTCTTTGGTTCGTCCACCAGAAACTGTACATTTCAATATTGTTATCCGTGTCTCTAGAGATTGGTTGAAAATTAGCAATTCTTACAACTAGCATTATCAACAAAGGTAATGTTTCGACATTCACACAGAATTTTCATTTTTTTTTTATTTCATTCTTTGAAAAAGTCAATAGATATCGTTTTCCACACTTCAGCTAAGTTTATGACTTCATAGAGCGCTCACATCAAATCCATGAAAAAATACAGGTACTAATCCAATCAGCGTACAGGTGGTTTTCACGTGACGTCATTGCTGCCATGTTGGTGCACGAAAACAAAAGATCTATCATTAGTTCCTTTTGTTCGTCCACCAGCAATTGTACATAACATCATTGTTATCAGTGTCTCTAGAGATTGGTTGCAAACCATCTATTATATCCATGCCTATACTCAATTACTAACTGTCATAAGCACATTAGATTTAAGGGAATATAACATAAACAGGTGATGCAAAGATTACTGTTATTATTTCAATCGGTCCAATTGAAATGCAGTCTTCGTTCATTCACAGCTGCAAGTTGAGAGTTATGTTTCCTTACGCTCTTCTTTCGACTATCCTTGCAGCACTTACAAAACTTTGGTTTTATCAACGGAGTTGATGATGTAAATTGGCCACCGTACAGAGATTCTAAAAGCTGACGTTTCGAGCGTTAGCCCTTCGTCAGAGCGAATCGAGGGATTATGGGTTACGTGTAGTTTTTATGGTAGAGTAGGAGCTACGCTATTGGTGGTAACATGGCAACGTGAAAAATAGGAATATATTAGTTAAATGGAAAGCGTTCGTTAATACCGTGAGGATTGCAGCACTTAACTTGCCATTAGCAACTTCTTGTATTAATATTAATCTGTCTTGGGATAGGGTCTCCAATTACCAAAAATGGGAGCTTAGACTTAAATACTGTTTGTCAGCGCTGTTTGAAATGGGGTCCTAAAACACGAGGCTCATTCAAAGATTTGAAATAGCAAATAAATGTACGAAATAGAAAAAGAAATTTACCCACCGGATAAAGTTCATATCTGGCCTTTGAACAACTGGGGCCCATTTCTCGAAAGTCCAGATAACCCTTTGGACCCGAAAAGCCATTTACGAAACTGTCTTCGACTTTTGTTCATAAGCTGATTTTAGAACGTGTTTTCAATATAACAAAAAGCAAAATGATACTGAAGTTTGTTGCCTTAAAATCTCTCCGTTTTTAAGATACAGAGGGCATTATGACTCCCGAAAAAGGCCCGAAAAGTTTAAGGGCTTTCGAGAAACGGGCCCCTGGCCGTTTATTAACAGCATTGCAGGTTGACAATGTAATATATCACGCAATTTATCATCGATAAGAGGACAGACGCATAAAAAACTGACGTCAATTTCTTAAAATAAAAAAACCCAAAACGGTTGGGTGCCCGTTAATATTGCCGGGTTAAAAACAGTCGTAAACATGAACTTTATTCAAGCTGACGCGAACATTGTCAATATCTTTTCTCGCTTTCTGATTGGCTATTTACAACAATCAATAAAATTTCATTGGTTAAAAAGTTGACAGTTTGATAGTTGCACAGATTTTCGCATAAATTAAATTTTAGCCAATGAGCCAATGAGCTCGCGAGAACTGATTTTGATAGTTATTGTAAAATATTTTTTTTCGAAGACTTTTGTCCTTAGCAGTTTTTTTAGTAACAGCTTGAAAATATACCTTATCTGTTTTTTGCAGATTATGAGAATTTTTGCCAGATTCTTCTGCAGCGACCTTTCGTTTGGGGAAGCGCGGGAATGTTGTTTACAACTCGCGTCACTGAAGAGGATTTGAATCTCATGACCAAACTTGCTAAAGCACATTTTGATAGCGTCATTGTTATTCTTAAACAACTACCTCGGAGCATGCTTCTTGTTTTCAGGTACCGATGTTTAGTCCTGTTGAAATAGTAACCTCTTACAAACCGACCGCGAGGGACTGACTGGGGAATATTGGCCAGAGGTCGTGGCAGTACAAACCGAGCGCAGCGAGTTCTGCATAAAAACGACTGACGGCCAATATTCCCCAATACGGTCCCGAGCAAGTGAGGCTAGTAAGTTCTTTATTTTATGGCATCATTTCTTTGAGCGATCGGACACTTCTGCGCTTGGTGAATGTTCGTAATCTTCGTGTTCCATCTTTTACATTTAAAACTATGTTCCGCTTGCTATAATTGCAGTGTACTGTTGGGATGAGAGAATTAAATTCTTCTTTTTAACAACTTTGTGTGTTTCGCTCAACTTGAATTTCCCGGGAGAGACAAAAAAATACGAAAACGGACCGTTTCCATGGTAATGGTCCGTGCTGTAAAATCCCGACCGAAAGCCAGCCAATTAGAGTGCTCCAGTTAGCCTGAGAATTGCTTGCCATATAATAAATACCAAATATTTACATTCTCTCCTCAAGAGAGGGTCTTAATAATACAAATCTAGAGAAAATAAGTGGGAAGAGAGGGCATCCGTCATACTTGCCCTTTTCCATTTAGAAAACAGTCCTAAGAAAATACGCGCGCTGATTGGTTAAAAATCGTGTTTCTATAACTCGATGGAGACACAGAACTAGCGCGAGCTGTTGACGTAGTGATAGCGCGAGCAAAGAGAATTTACATTTTGATAATTAGAGTTAACAAGTTGTTTTCCTTTTCTCGTCGCGTTGTTTTCTAAAGGAAATAGAAAACATGTACTCCGTGTTTCTATCGAGTTATAGAAACACGAGTGAAAGTTTGGGAGAACTCGAAAAAGCTGAGGAAACACTCGCCTGCGGCTCGTGTTCCCACAGCATTTCTCGTTCTCCTAAACTTTCACTCGTGTTTCTATAACTCGATAGAAACACGGTACATGTTTTCTATTTCTTAAAGGTAATATGTCTCAAGTTATTTTTAGAAAGTTGCATTCCGCGCGGATAAAGATACCTCGCGCGTTGCGTGGATAATTTGTGGAGGCTTGATATTCATGCTTGGTTGTTGGTTCCATCGCCCAAGCCGCATTGTCACGGAATTCGCCCACTTACATCATTTTTTCGACCACTCGTGGACCAGAGTAGCCTTTTTGTCTCTTGGTGCTATCCCGGTGGAAAATATTTTGAGAATCGTCAACAAATGCTGCAGTTAACTCAGATAGTGCGGTTGTATCTCCCAGCAATGCTTTTTTAAGCCCTGCTCGGGACGGGTAGAATTCGAGATTGTCAGAAGATTTTATCATCTCCCTTAATTTTTACATCGAGATCTTTTCTCGTTTCTTCCAACTCTCCACATGAATCTTGTATCTGTTCCTCTGAAAAACGTTCTTCCTTTTGTGCCATCTTGTTTGGTTTTGCACCGCGGGTGGACGAGTCCGATGGACGAGTCCGAGTCCGTGGTCAATTTAACATTTCCCTTCCCCACCAACGCAGAACCACAGTTTCCTTAGGAACTAAACCCTTTAAATAAATTTAACCTTTGGCTGTTAACAAATCCAGCCGTGGGGTTAAACAGAGAATAACGAGAGTAACTCCTGTAACACTAACTCCCTGGTACTCAGAACGGGACATGTGATCAATTTTTTTTGCGGCCGGACGAAAAAATTATGTGGTAGAAACTGATTTGGCACCATCCCCTCAGTTCAAATTTTAGGCCTTTTATCCTCGTTAAAGTAAAGTGTATAACAATAATAGTATAACATAAAAGTATCGGCCTCTCTCACAAGCTTTTATTTTTGAAGTAGGGAAGCCCGGCCTAACCAGTCAGTTGTTTTCTTTATTTGGGAGGGGGGGAGGGGCTTGTTAACATCTCCCAGGGGCCCATATCCACCCCATATCCACATCTACAACTCCAATACTAGGTCTATGTAACAGAATTTTCACATATCAAACTATGTTTCATTCTCAATCCCATGGGTAATGATTTCTCATGCAACACTTGTGATTGGTTGGAATAGTCTGGTTTCGTGGGAAAATCAATCTCAAAATAATATACACGTAACTCTGTCTGTAAAAACGCCGTTCCGCAAATACAATGAAGTTGCACGCTCTTAGTCATGCGCTCCTGCTTCTCCCTAGCTTTCCTTAACTTGACGTCCTTAAAAATTACTTTTCTAGAAACCTGAATACTGTCAGAGCCGTAAACCACGAACTTGGTGAACCCGTGGATAGGTTTGTTCTCATGGCCAAATGGTTAGTGTTACGATGGGATCAGGATCGAATGTTGTTTGTTTGTTTGTTTGTTTGGTCAAGTCATAGTTGTCTATCATCTATTTCCAAATGTGTTTTTTTTATAGTGCTATTGCGGGCATCCATGGTGATATAAAAAGTCGCAATCTATGGATCAAATTCAAAATATATGCGGAGTTATTTGTCCTCAAGGCCAGAATAAGGTATTTTGTTGTTTATCAAAGAAGTGGGGGTAACTAATCGTATTCCTTTTCCTCATTAGCGAGATTTAGCATTGCATTACTGCGAAACGATATAAAGCCATGAAAATTCTCTTTTTCAAACTTTCCTTCTAACTTTTTCTTTTCTTCTCTCACTTCACTTCACTTCGCTTTGCTTGTAGTACCTTGCAAAGAATTACTTGACCGCTGACCGACACCTCTCTGTCTAATTTCAGCCTGACGTTTGCCGCAAACGCAATACTAAGGCCCCAGCCACACCCATCCGGATATTTTTTAATCCGCAACTTTTTGTTTTCGGAATTGGCCGTCTGTCCACACGCATCCGGCGAATCCGGCATGCGCATCAACAACGGCGATTGAGGAATAAGGTGCAAAAATTCACAAAGGAGTCCTGGATACTAGATTGAATCCGGATACGTGTGGACGTGAGAATTTTTTAAATCCGCAGATTAGAAAAATTCTGGATGCGTGTGGGCGGGGCTTAAATGTCTCTATTATCAGGTAGCAAAGTCAATTTACGAGTCCAACCGGTGGCCCACCAAGACTAGGTGTGTTGCCGGCAACACTCCGCCGGCCAACCCTTGCTTACTTGGTTTTCTGCGAAGAGTGAAAATGCAGACATCACTTTTTGATGTCTGCTTGATACTTGTCGAATCATGAAATCATCAGTTTTGTTCGTCAGTGACATGGGAAGCACTGCTTTTTACAGGAGTTAAAACTATGACCTTGCGATTAGGGAAACAATATAAGACAGAAAACAATTCCTAATAAATATAACAGTGTAAAGATGACCAACGATAAGAAGGTAATCATATAGTTGAATTAAAACAAGTCTCTAAGTAGGATTTACATGAGGTATCCGAAGACGAATCAAACACCCATACCTTTGTGCCAGGTCTCTTAGAATTCATCTTAGCGGTTAACGTTCGTGCCTTAACATTCTTACCTTCACAGAAACCAGGCTAGGCCTTGACAAAAAAATATACGGATATTTTTTTTAGATATGGGCCGTATTCGCGCGGCAGCATATTGGCCATAGACAATGATTTCGTACCCGGAGCCTCGAGTTGAAATGTTTGGGAACGAGTTTCGGTGGGCAAAAACAAAAGTTTTCAATCCCTCAGGACTCAACATTGCCGCCATGTAATTAAGGCCTATTTTGGACGATTTTGAGATATTTAGAAAATGTCGAGATATAGATAGATATACTATTGAGGTCACGTTTTTCCCCCCAAAATAGAGAA
>OX421447.1:63269498-63274498 GCA_949126865.1 Montipora capitata | reverse complement strand
CCGAAATTTGACGTTGGGTGCCCCTGATTTATAAAGATGTGTTTCACTACATGTTATTTATAAAAGTCTCACTTCAAAGCCACTGTTAAACCTCTCCCGTATTACTTATTAATACAACGAGAAAAGGAGATTGGACTCAAAACAGCAACTCAGATCAGTGTTACTGAAACTAGTCAATGAAATGCATAAATTTCTAGCACGATCAGAGAAAAATTTTGATCCATGCCGACAGGAGCGAATATTTTATCGTACTTGTGAAATGAAACAATAGATTGTGTTTGTCATGTTAATCACGTGGGCGTGGAGCTGTCCCATAGGAGTTTGGAAATATTCAGCACTGAATTAAAGCAATTCATTTTCATAGAGCATTTGTAGTAAAAATATGGTTGGTCGGTTTCGCTCTGCAAAGGGTAAATTAAAAAAGAAGAGACCAATCTTGTGCCGGAAGCCACGAAGCCACTCCGAGAGCAACACAATACAACACTAAATGGGGCAGCAGCGACGGCAAAATAAATGTGCAATGTCAGAACTTGCTGGAGTGGCCGGTCTCAAATGCGAAGATGTTCAAAATCTGCCCGTTTCACTAGATTACATGTCGCCAAATACGCTATACTTTTGGTTGAGCAAGTTCGTTGAAGCGTGTCGCCGCCCTTTCAACAATGTTGTATATATTGCAAAGACTAATCAGAGTTAAGGGCCAAGTCTTCAAAACACAAACAAAACATAATTACGCCATCATAAGATTGCGCGACTGAAGTGACGTGTTTCCAACAATGTTATATGCGTATCCAACGTTGTTAAGCCCCGGCTACACGTTCAAACGTTGTTAGAAGAACACGTCCCAACATTTTTTATAAACACTTCTAACAATGTTGGATACGCATATAACATTGTTTGAAACACGTGACTTTAGTCTTCGCAATACAATCATTGCTGAAAGGGCGGCTACACGTTTCAACTTTTGTTGTATGTTGGAGAAAATGTTTGATCGAAATCACAACATTCTTCCAACAAAAAATGTTGGAAACACGTCATCAAACATGCATGCTACACGTTCTGTCTGAGTGGGAGGCTAGAAATTATTACGAAACATTGAGATGTGTTGAGATCAGAAAGACAGAGCTTGAGGGAAGGTATATCGCGTTTCTGATTGGTCAACGAGTGCACAAATAGAGTGCAATACGGAGGTTGCTATGGAAACAGCGATGGAGTAATTTTTTGGAGAATATAATTAATATAAAATCGCATGAACTTGCTCGGGCATTTTAATTGTAATTTGTGGTCACTCGTGAAGTTTTGAAAGTTCTCGAACTGCGCTCGCCTTTTGAGAACTTTCAAAATATCACTCGTGCACGAAAAGAATGAACAAATTAATACGAGTTCCAATAATTATCACCCATTTAAATTTTGCAGCAACCATAGATGTAATTAAAAATGAAACAGGAATGCGATTATGCCTTCGTCGTTATATCTCCGTACTTCAAACAGAATATCAAGGAGAAATCACTCTGACTTCACCGCCTCATTTCTAAACTTTATTGTCTGTAAATCACGTGACTTGGAAAATCTCTAGGGGATCCCGGCCCCTTTCTTCATCTCACGAAAGGATGCCGGCGAAGAGCACGTGAGCAACTATATTGATAAAGAATGAATGCGGAACCCCGAGACTACATCTTCAAATGCGCCATCTATTTGAAGTACTTACTGAAGCAGCTTACAGAAAGAACCTGTCATGCAAGAGTAATTTCCCGCAAGACAATGGCAACTAGACAGCACCGATTTGTTTCGGCTAGGAAGACACAATTATCTCCTAAGAAAAACAACCAGCAGCCATTTTATGAAGTGTTTGAAAAGCACGTTTTCAAAATTGGAATCCCCCAGAAAGTAACATCTGATAATGGCCCACAGTATGATAACAAAAGAGTTCATTAAATTTGCAAAAAGTTGGAAGAGAGTTGGAGAAAATAATTGAGTATAAAACAAAAGGTGCCATCTTGAGATCAAAATGTAGGTGGCATAACGAAGGTGAAAAGAATACAAAGTACTTTTTGAAACAGTGTAATCACTCAACTCAAGGTGAGTGACACCGATTTCATTACCCCAGACAATGAAATTTTGAATGACTGCGAAACCTGTTATCGCAACATTTACAACTCCAAAACAAATTCCCTTGACTTTCGATCCTTGGACCCCGAGGAAAAGGAAAAATGCGAAGGCCCCCTAACTAAGACGGAATGTTTACAAGCACTAAAAAGCATGAACTGGGAAAAAACGCCTGGGTCGGATGGGCTTCCTGCAGATTTTTATAAGTTTTTGGAACAATGTAGCCGATTGTTTAGTAAATTCGATCAATTATACTTATCAGGTGAGGCAGTTTTCAGTTAGTCAGAGGCGAGGAATAATAAAAGTAATACCCAAAAAAGACCCAGATCCATGCCTTGCTAAAAATTGGCGTCCGATAACACTCCTAAATACCAATTACAAAATTGCGGCTAAGGCAATTGCGAATCGTCTTAAAATTGTGATCCCAAAGATAGTTAACAATGACCAAACTGGTTTTATTAAAGGCCGTTTTATTGGAGAGAATATAAGATTAATCGAGGGCATAATAAATTACACTGCTACCCAAAATATCCCTGGACAACTTCTTTTTCTGGATTTTGAAAAAGCCTTTGATACAGGTGGAAAGGTCATTCATATGGAAAACACTAGAATCTATTAACTTCGGTTCATAAATTGGATTAAAGCTATGTTACCAGAATATTGAAAGCTGAATCTTAAATAATGGATGGGCAAGCGGCTATTTCACTTTAGACAGAGGAGTTAGACAGGGCTGCCCTTTGTCTCCCTACATTTTTATTACCTGTGTGGAACTTTTGGCCGAAAAAATAAGACAAAATAAAACTATTAAAGGAATCTCGGTGCAGGGCGAAGAAATAAAAAATCAGCCAGTTTGCTGATGACACTACAATTATCCTAGACGGCTCTAAAGAATCATTCACAGCGGCTCTACAAGATTTAGATCAGTTTGGTTCTATCTCTAGACTTTTACGACTTAATAACAAGAAAACAGAAGTTTTGTGGATAGGTTCCAAGGCCGGATGCAGGGCTTTATTTTGCCCAGAAAAAAGTCTTAAGTGGGTTAATTAAGTTAAATCCTTGGGAGTTTGGATATCCACAGATTCTGAAGCTAGTATAAAAGCAAATTATGATGAAAAAATAGAAAAAGCACAAAATGTCTTAAGCTCCTGGAAATACCGGAGACTGAGTCTGTTATGGAAAATAACTGTGTTGAAGAGCCTTGTTGCATCTCAATTTGTCTATATATTCTGGCTCCCCTGCCATCAAATCATACAGCCTTTTGTATTCACTGATGATAATGTCTCGCTTTATTTTGTCTCCCTTTCCATCCCATAAAAAGTTATAAAAGATCCTGTTGATCTTGAATAAATGGCGGTCAATTTATAATTCTTTTGTCGAAGTGCAAATTAGCGTACCAAGCCTCGATACCCTACAGTGAATTGAAAAGAATTCTTGCTCTAAAATGAGGCTTGGTAGGCTAATTTGCACGTGGACAAAAGAATCATAAATGTGACCGCCATTTATGAATAAGGTCTATGAAAGAATTCTATTAGACAGACATCATTCACGTGCATATCTATGATTTCATTTCTCTGACCATTGTACGGTGGTTGTGTACCGTTACTTTGAGCGTTTTTTTTTTCTTTTTTTTTTTCCCAACCAGCGTGTTCTATATTCAGTGAACGATTTTAAGACTGAACCAGTGTACGTATTCTTTTCCGCCCGGGTGAGCAGTTTGTCTTTCGTTTCGCGACCATGAGTTGGGAACAAGTAATTTAATTTCAAAGGAAATAATATTGTCTGCAAAGTACACGATCAAACGATCAATTTGACATGATTCATGGCCGTATATTGCGAAATAAAAATTCTGCAAGTGAAACAACTTTCATGTGTCGTGCAAAATAATTTGATTCCTCATAACAATTGTTTCACACTGAAAACTCTTTGGCAATTTTGTACATGCCATTGATTTTATCCAAAGTAATTATTGTATATTCCTCGATTAAAATTATGGCCGTTAAAAAAATTAAAAAAAAAAAAGGTGGAAGTCTGAGCATGCTACAACCAGCCCAACTTGAGTTACCCACAGGCGAACAGCAAGGCGGAAACGCAGTGAAACCCCTCAAACCTTTGATAAAAAAGAATCTTGATGCAGGTAGTGATGTTTATCTCACAATACTGGACTGGACAACGTTTGGGAGGCGCGGTGGCCTAACGGTTAGTGCGCTGGACTGTGTTCTTGTTCAAGACACTTTACTCTCAGTGCCTCACTTCACCCAGGTGTATAAATGGATAACGCCAAATTTAATTCCGAGGGTATCCCTGTAATGGACTAGCATCCCATCCAGGGGGGAGTAGAAATACTCCTAGTCGCTTAATGCTACAGTAACCGGAGATAAGCGCCGGCCTGACGGGCAACTTAGACTTGTAGCAGACTTCACCTTTTTTTTGCCTGGACTGGACACACCGAGTGAGGATCTAAGTTTAGGTCCCGTCCAGCGCCTATTAGGAAGAAGAACAAGAAGGAGACATATCAGTTAAGGCGCCCGCAAACGAGGAAACATTTGCCGAGGAAGCAAATTTTGCTCCCGCAACAAATGTTTCCTGTCGCCACAAACGGGAAAACGTTTGCTTCCACAGCAATGTTTCCGCAACATTGTTTCCTCGTTTAATTTAAGGCGCCCGTCTTCTCGAAAAGTGCGGGGGTTCTTTAACATCCCACAGGGAACATGAAGGATATTTGTGAGACGTGTTGATTCGGCCGAGGTTCAAACCCGCAGCCTCCCGCATGACAGCCCCGATGCTCAACCAACTGAGCTACCAGTGCGTTTTCCACCGCTTTCATCGCCAATGCACTTAGTCTTAGCCGTGAAAGAGTTGCCCTTGCTATGATGGTCGTTTATACTCTACCTCGTTGT
>OX421447.1:63249498-63251998 GCA_949126865.1 Montipora capitata | reverse complement strand
TGAAGCGATCTAAACTTTGATCCCTATATCCGTTTAAGCCTTTTTTCCGACACCAAACGGATTCCTAACGCTGTCAGGTGGCCCTCTTCATGAAGAAGATGGATCAGGAGGTAGAATGGCATATGCCATCTTCCTGAAGCACGGCGGTGGAGTCCATTGTGCCACCCTTCCACGTCACGGTCGTTCTTGCTCCTGATGGCCATCACATACACGCTCCAGGGAGGCCAGGTGTTGCTGTTGATCCAGGTTTATGAGACGTAGTTGATAAACTGTTTCAGGGGGTCCATGGTGGCTTGAAGACGAAACTGTTCAAACATTGGCTGGATGTTGTCTTCGGGTAGGAATGGCAGCGCCATAAATTTGAAGAGGTAGAGGTAGGTGCCCTGGTCATTATTATAGTGGTTCTGGAGCCCGAACTCTTGAATCTGTTCAAAAGATTGTGTGTTAAACGTTGAGACGTGGATACAAAGTTTTTTTTGCACTCTCAAAAATTTTAAGTTTCACATGCATGAGAATTTGTTGGAATCATTTCATCTACAAAGGGAGGGTGTTGTAATGAATTTATGTTCAGTGCTACATCGTCTTGACTTTATCGTGTAAATAGAATTACTTTGATTCTTTCAAGTAATCTTTTATTACGGAAAATTATCTCTGCAACACCAAGTGAAGATTTTCTACCTACCTTCCTCCAAAGCGCCTGTGTCCATGGAACATACGTACCTTGATCCTCACATCGGGGAAGAGCTGGCGGAGAAGACTCCACATTGCCCGCTCAAAATCGATGGTAATCTGGCGGATCTCATGAGCAACAGGAAGCATCTTTTGATCGGACATTATCAATACAGACAGCTAATTTTACACCCCACCACTGAAAACAGAACTTGCAATTGCATAGACCATATTTACACAAATGCTCCAAAGATGGGAAAACATGTATTTTCAACAACTTAACTGTAAGGAAAGACCGCTACTGAAAACATTCTGGTCATTAACCCAATTTCACCTAAGGAATATATGTAACCAGCACAGTATCAGGTAAATTCTTGCGCATGGAAGAAGTTGAAAGGTACATACCCTTTTGAAAATGTAACAAAAGTCTACCGAGCAACAAATACAGATTCAGTACAGTGCCAGAATTGCCATTTGAAGCAGAGAGTGTCATCAGCCACAACACACGGGTACCCTTGCATACTGCAAGACACAACTACTAACTGGCTTTGATACCGCCATACGGAAGTCATGTGCATCACAATCAGTCTCGGAGCTGGATGAAGATCAAAAAATCATGTATTTCCTTCTCTGCCTGCCACGAACAATTTCACTCACCTTAAACAACAAGTGTAAAATCATGAACGCCCTTGATTCTCAAAAACAGAAACTTTAATCATTGCTATTAAAATTGAGGCATCACTCGTTCATTCCAAGTTGATATTCTGACCTGGTCATAGTTGATGTTATATAATATAATACTACGCCAGTTCTGTCAATTGTTGTGTTTGCGCATCCATCCCAATAGCAGTGTATTACAAGAAACAAGTTATATAAATTTATTTAACATGGAAACATTTACATTGATATAGAAAATAAAACGAATATTTCAGGTTAATATTCTATGACATGGACACAAAGTTTAATGTTGTTACACGGATGGAAATAAATGTAGGTTAACGAACATTGGCCCACCAAAGTTTACTTTTTAAGTTCTTCAAAAGCCTACCTACAGTCAGACATAGTCTTGTTATAAAGGAAAAAAACACAACTTCAACTTTACAACTTCATGCGCACTATTTCGTCATTGTCCTGCGCATGTACCCGTACGGTTACGGGTCCCTCCCCACAAACAGCGTTTGTGGGGAAGGACGAACCAACCGAACCTAAATACGGCTGCGAAGAAGGTTGCGTTGTCCTTGGCTTGTGAACTTTATTTGACTTTGTTTGTTTTGTTTCAGGTCATTGATTGGCTGTTCTCGTGATTTTCTTGTGATCCCTCTATTTTGATGACTCCAAACAATGTTAAAGCCTGGTTTTCACTGGCGATGCAAGCATAAACACAAGAAGCATACGCAAACTCAGTAGTTTGCTGTTCATTAGGGACTTTTGTTAGAACAATAGACACTAATTAACTAAGTAAATGCGCTTGTGCTTGCGTCGCTAGTGAAAACCAGGCCTTAGGAATTTTGACTTCGCTTTATTATTCGCCTTCAGGGAATTTTGGAGAACAATCTAGAAACCGAAAATAAGATCACCTTTCAAGTAATATGATCTGTGCGTTTCTGGTACACGTATTAGGGGTTTTTAATAGAGAGAAAGCTTTTGTTATTATCATACGGTTATTACGTGAGAACAGTTTAACAAAACTGTTAGTGAAACGAAGAGGAGCTGGGCTTGAGGAACAGCCAGGAGCGCCCAACGAGAATATAGTTCTAAACCACTTAAACATAGCATTGTTAAACGTATCTTAGTATTTAAACGGTAGATATAGGCATATTTTTATCCCCTA
>OX421447.1:63234498-63244498 GCA_949126865.1 Montipora capitata | reverse complement strand
CTAGGTGGATTTTCAAGGGCATACAGCTTATCAAGGCAAATTTCAATAGTCTCATCCAGTGGGACATTAGTAAATAGTGAACTGACATCAAAGAACACATGAATTCGCCGTTGTGAGTGTACTGTTTGGCCCATTCTGCAAAACTGAAGGAGTCTTTAATTGAAAAACAGTTTGTGGAGATAGGTTGGAGGACGCTTACAAGGTAAGAGGCAAGATTGTAGTTGGATGAAACAATTGGACGAAAGGGACACCCAGTTTTGTGAACCTTTGGTATACCATAAAGAACTCCATGTGTGGAACCATTGGGTAGGACCTTTTGAAAGGTGTAGTCGTCAATCATGTGATGTCTTTTTAGTTGTCGAAGGTAACAAATTAAGCTTTGTTCTCTGGACTTTGTCGGGTTTTCTGTCAGTTTTTTGAATTTTGTCTCATCGGAGATCAACTGTTTCATCTTGGTCAAGTAATCATGTTTATTTACAATCACAACGCCATTTCCTTTATCCGGTTTCGTTATGATGATAAAGTCATCTTTGCGAAGATTTTTGAGGGCTTCCCGTTCTTCTTTGCTGAGTATATGTTTCTGCTTACAGAAGTCATATGAATAAATGTAGTTGTAAGAAATGTTTTTTAATTGACACTTTAACCTATCCTCGTTTTCAACCGTCAGAGTGGGTCCGTGTCTTTTTAAATCGCGAAAGAGCAGTTCAAAAGAGCTTCTGACCTCATATTTGTCAACATTTTTTGGTGGTAGACAGAAACGTAAACCTCTTGCAAGAACACTTTTCTCTGTTTCCGTTAACACACGATGCGAATAATTGAAAATGATTGAGTCATTGTCTAAGTTTGAGAGCTGTGGTACTATTCCTTTCTTCCGTTTTAGAACATTGAACCTTTTGTCCAATTTCTTAGACAGGTGATCTTTCAATTTTGACGATTTTGCCTCAATGGAAGAGCAAGTGTGATTCAGGTCAAGAGGTGACAAGGTTTCCTGAAGTGCTGTTTCATAGGACTCCTTGTACTTAAGTCGAAGTGATTTCTTTTCGCGAAGTTCGTAATTTAACAAATCTTCCTTGAAACGGCGGCAAGCTCGTGTTTCCGGAAAATCTTGTCTGCCTATCTTGAAATCCAGAAACTTTGGATAAATGTGGAATAGTCTGCATTTCTGTAGGAAAGTAATGTCGAGTAACTTTCAACTTTCAACTTTACTTACTATTTGACAAAAGAAAAATACAAAATGGTCGCTTCCCGCAAATAGCATTGGCTAGTCGAGGCGGGAAGCGACAGGAGAGAATAGGTTTACATTACAGCCTGTCAAATTTGGACAAAGTAAGAACAGAATAATTGAAAAGTAGCCCTTAAAGTATTAACATAACAAGTAGAAAAGTAATAGAGGTATAATACATCGCTTAAAAAATACATGAGATGACATTACAGAGTAAGTGCAAAAAAAGGGAATAAAACAGTAATAATAAATAAATAAATAAATAAATAAATAAATAAATAACCGCCATCATTGCAACTTTAACACATCAAAATAACCGCAGAATTAACCGTCATTGTGTGCCACTTTGTTATACCGGGAGAGATTTTTTCCTATCTTCGTACCGTTTTCAGCGTGTCATGGCCATACCGTTCATGGATGGTCTCATAAAAATTCTTTGACTTGGGCCATTTTAGTTTCAATAGGAATAAAACGCAAACAGCGGTTACAAACATTTGCTTGAAATGCATAACTTTTATAAACTTAACGTTTCGTATGTTACAACATACATCATCAGAAGTGATTATTATTCAGTTACAGATAAATTTAAATTCAAAAATACAACTGTACGGACTGGGAACTAACGAAATTGATTGACATAAAACGACAAGAATATCCTAATGATAGAGATAATGTTTCTCACTGCCAACGTTTCCATTTAAGGCTGGCTTAAGATCACGGATCAACAGAGACTCTTTAATTTTGCAATGCATGTCTGATCGACCAGTTGCTAATATTTCAAAATGATCCCAGTTAATTCTATGGTTGGTTAAGAAAACATGATCAGCAATTGCAGATTCGTGACAATTTGTAGTTAGAGCTTTAAAATGTTCTGTTTTTCTGTCACGTAATCGGCGTTTCGTTTTCCCTGTGTAGAAATCATTGCAATCCCAGCAGTTTGCTCTGTACACTACTTTTGTCCTGAAGGAAGGAGCTAGTTTATCTTTGTGATGTATGTTGTAACATACGAAACGTTAAGTTTATAAAAGTTATGCATTTCAAGCAAATGTTTGTAACCGCTGTTTGCGTTTTATTCCTATTGAAACTAAAATGGCCCAAGTCAAAGAATTGTTATGAATAGCACTTTTGTTAGTGCCTTTTTCTAATCACTCGGGAGCAAAAATCGTATGATCTGCACTGATTGCTATTTCGAGTAACCAATTCAAACATTGCTCTTGAAAACGTGAGTGCCGCAATAAAAGCTTAACTTCCAGGTTATTTGATGAGTGAAAATCGAAACATGAAGACCAAATTCTGATTTTTTGCGCACCTGTCAAATAATATTAATGAGTCTAATTTATTTCATCAAGAGATAAAACTACATATCTTATGTTACAATAATACGGAAGATAAAAACTATGATAAAAATATCTACATATATATAAATGTTGAAAAAGTATGTGCAAAAACGTGCATTAGCCCTAGGACAAAATAAGAGAACATACTCAACGAACTGAATCGGCCGAGGCAGCCAATTTTCCTCCTACAGGAAACTAAACCCTGATTAAAAACGCTGATATCCTTAGTTTTTGCGGGCGACCAATCCAAATCAATAGGGGATTAGAACACCCGACCGAAGAACCCAACCATAAACCCTTGGGCTTGGAAAGATTTAACTTGAAAAAGCTAACTTTCATCGGCGTACTTAGAAATAGCGGACAAAGGAAATGCGAGGACAAGCTAGCACACTAACAGCAAAAAAGTTAGCAACCAGAGTTTAAAGAAGGGGAGACAAATGACAATTATTCAGTTTCCTTTATCATTAACATTATCAATTCTCGCATCTTTAAAAGTACGAAGAGCAAACCAAAATATTGAAATTTCAAGTTGAAATAGCCACTACACTAAGAAAGGATCACCATTTCTGACCTATTTGGGTGAGGGCCGGTGGGTTGAAAAACGCATCTTTAAATGAAGCGACAGCCTTAACATGCGTGTAACGCGATGGACCCAAAAACTGCTCGGGACAATATCCTACGCTGAATGGCTGTTTTGTCAGCGCAAGGTGATTTCCGATACAGTGACAATGTTGTTCAATTGAAGATCATCGTAACAAAGTATAAGCTAGTATACCTGAAAGAACCTCTCGTCGTTTTGTTTATTCATCTGTGAAAAAACAACAGGAATTAAATTCTTTCAACTTTTACGTCCAGCAAAGGGGACTTTTCCGGCTTGCAGCGTTGCTAATGTTATGTTGGCTGAGACGATGAGAAATGTAGAGGAACGAATCATAAACATTAAAAATTCCCTCGAATAAATTTGGACTTCTCCGTTGCCTCCTCGAAAATATTCTTTCAAATAGTGATGGTTATTGTGTAATCGTCAATCTTTTACCACTGCAGAATTAGTAAAGGCTTGATGACCGTAAATAAATTAATTGATGCAAATAATAGATTTGTCCAAAACGTTTCTGGACTAATCGACTGATCGTTGCTGGACTAGTTCCTTTTTTTTTCACAAAAAAACTTTTAAGGTATAAGTAATCATTTGAAAGCTTCCCTTGTGATGCAAACTTAGGGCCATTTTTGTAAAAGATGAAATCAAAAAATAAAGTAATTGAATAAAAAGTGGCTGCCTCAAAAGCAGAATCATGCTCATGTTTATCTTAGCCTCAATCTCGAATTTCCGCAATTTAATTTTAATAAGTTTTATTATTTTTTTCAAGCTTAACTGCATGCATTATCACTAATAGGGTACACCTCGAATGTGATTTCTTCGCATTTCGCGAAGGACGGCCTGTTTAACCCAGGCGGTCTTAGCTTTTGAGGATTAAACAAATCAATAGAAGTGGCCGGAACTATATATTGTACGACAACAGGAGCATTCAGCATTCATTCATTTCTAAGAGCATTCAGGATTTTCAGGAAACAGCTGGTAAAATGGAAAATAATCCCACTCTTTATCGAAAAAGAGGACAGGAAAAGAAAGGAAAGGGAAATTTCTATCGTCCGCACATTTGCCTGTGATTCATTCTCCATCCCCCATCTGACATCGCTCAGTATATCCTTTGGACAGTTTACTCCAAATGTTTAATAAGGAAAAAGAAGACAGGTAAATTAAATTGTAACAGACGGGTCTAATTTCTAAAGGGACCGTGGTGCTGTGTCATAAGGTAAGTGAAGCTCAGAAATCTGAGTAAAAAAGAGGTTTCACGGGGCTTCGAATTCGCCCCAACGAACGGGCCTAACGCGCTCGAAACATCATTTTTGAAATCTCCCTGCCGCGACTATTGACGCCGGTTTACTTCGATCAACTCGTTTCAGACATCACTTTTCTGTAAATTGTGAAACGTCTCGCCAGTTGTATATGAGGATTATTAATAACCAAGTTTTGACAAACCCTTTTTTTTTTCACGTACAAGGAAAGGTTACGTTTATACAAACGTTGGCCGTGTAGCACTTTTATTTTAAACAGAGTTAACTGAATAGAGTGTAAGTATGAACCATGTGACCATTAGCCCTACTGATGGAAATGGGCCCATACAAGGACAGAGAAAAACTCTGACCAGGGTGGGAATTGAACCCACGGCCTTCGGGTTAGATCTCCGCCGCTCTACCGACTGAGCTACAAGGTCAGACGGGAGCAGGCCGTGGGAACATATCGGATAGAAATCGAGCACTTCACATTACACTCTGTTCAGTTAACCCTATTTTTTTTCAGCTGGACTGCTTTGAGAAAAAAAGGTCCAAGTAGGCTAACCAGACTTTGAAGTTGCAAGCTTGCGAATCTCTGCATCGTGTCAATACATGTAGCTCAAGACAATTTAATTAACTGCGGTCAATTTATAAAGATGTGTTTCACTACAAGTTATTTGTAAAAGTCTCACTTCAAATTCACTGTTAAACCTCTCCCGTATTACTTATTAATACAACGAGAAAAGGAGATTGGACTCAAAACAGCAACTCAGATCAGTGTTACTGAAACTAGTCAATGAAATGTATAAATTTCTAGCACGATCAGAGAAAAATTTTGATCCATGCCGACAGGAGCGAAGCAATTTTTGGAAGTGAAAACATTTTGTCCTTCGTCTTTTGTACACTAAAAAAGGCCATCTTGTTTTCTTGATGGAGTCCATGATATTCTGTAAGGCTTAAACTTAAAACAGGTCCGTCTGAAATTTGGACTTAATAATAATCAGCATACATATATCAGTAAGAACAGCGGTTTTTTTTAATTTTATCTAACCTTGAAAATGACCTCTGAGAGGAAAGGCCATTAATTTGTTTGGCACTTTATTGTATACTCAAAAAGAATTTTCACAATGACTGCAAAATTCTCGCGCGCTCATTGGCTAATTGTTATTGTCAATAAGCGGACAGACACATAAATTTATAATTTATGCGATATTGACGCGATATTGGTCGCGTCAGCTTGAAGAAAATTGAAGTTTCTCGCATTTTCTTCTCGCGCTCTTCTCGTGTCTTGACTTAATTTTGACCCTTCTGCCTTTTTGTTATTTTAAAAAACAAATTGGCTATCGATCGCCTCGTGGATCCACAGCTACTTTGACAAGGTTATGACGAAATTCATGATCAATAACAGGACAGACGCATGAAAAACGGACATCAATTTGTTAAATCGCGTTTCTAATTGGCCAACGAGTGCATAAATAGGTTATAGAGTGCAATGTGAAAGTTACTATGGCGATGGAGTAATTTTGTGAAGAATATAATAAATAAAGAACAGTATGAACTTGCTTCGTAATTTATGGTCACTCATGAAGTTTTGAAAGTTCTCGAACTGCACTCGCCTTTTGAGAAATTGCAAAACATTAACTCGTGCACGAAAAGCACGAGCAAATTAACACGATCTCCAATCATTGCCACCCCTTTTTAAATTTCGCAACAACCATTGATTTAATAAAAAATGAGAGAGGAATGGGATTATGCCTTCGTCGGTATATCTCCGTACTTCAAACAGAATATCAGTAACAAATCACACTGGCTTCATCGCCACATTTCTAAACTTTATTGTCTGTAAATCACGTGGCTTGGATAAACTGAAGGGGATTCCCTTTCTTCATCTCACTTCCCTAATGAAAAGCCTTTCAAAAACATTAAACAAACTGCGGTGATAAACATATTATAACGCATTTTAACTTGATGTTTCATATGATACTACATACAAATTAAAATAGTCGAAAACAAGAGTATTTATGAAAAGAGTTTATCAAATGGTCCCATTCAATTTTTAATTGGCCTTTGCTCCAACTGCGCGCAAAAAATTACGCGGGTGCTCGCTTGCTCTTGCTCGCAAAAGTTCGCAAGTGCTCGCGTGCTCAGATTCTCGTTAAAATGTGCTCGATTACAGTTCAACTATATGATCGTTCATCTATTTACTTGTTTCTTCGTCATCTACGAATTCACAACGTGACCAGCTACTGCATCGGTATCGCAGAGGTCATGGGTTCTGGGGCCCGTTTCTCCAAAGTCCCGAATCTTTACGGGCCATTTTCCGATGTCACAATTCCCATCTCAAGAATGGAGAGGACTTAAGTCGTCAACAAGCGGTTGGCAGTTCTACAAATGGTTTCGGCGGGCCCGATGAGTTTTCGGGACTTTCGAGAAACAGATCCCTGATCCTTTTCAAGCCTGAATTTTTTTCAGGCTTTAATTTCACAACTGCTTAAGTTGTGTGTATATTTACGATAATAGAAAGAGATCGAAAACTTTAGATCGCGGGCTTTGGATCTAGTAGATCTCTTTGCGAGATTTGAGAGCTCTTGAAATTCTTGAGCGTTCACCCACTGACTCACGTGAAGCTACGTGACGTAATTTGGCATCAAGAAGGGCACAATTGGCTGTAAGCTGCTGGGATTGGTTAAACCGCCCTAGTTTTGCACCTATTGTTCTGTTTTGGTGTAAGAGAGATTCCGGCTGGCGGAAAATTTACGAACTACTCGGGCAAAGAGCTCGCTGCTCACCACCTGTATTCGTCTAAAGTGCTCGCTGCTTGCCATTTTTATTTTCTCAAGTGCTCGCTGCTTGCAAGAAAACTTTGACCACTGCTCGTGCTCGCAAAGGTAAACACACCGTTCGCATGCTCGCAAATGCTCACAAAGACCCATCCGATACTCCTCCTCTCTATTCAATCGACTCGGATAGTCAAGACATTTACTCAAAATATAATTCAATAAATGAAAAATTCGCTTTATTTGCCCGGGATGCAGTTGCATTTGTCAAAATTTGCTAACTGATTTGCTAACTGATTTGGATAGGAACAGGAGCCCATCACCAAGAGAGTGCAACTTCCGAATCGATTTCTCTGCGTAACGGCGTTTCCCCCAACCCAGTTATTTTTTGCTGATTTTCTCGCCAAACCAGATCTTTCCAGCCAACCATATACCATAAATAATCAATCACTACCCTTATCCCTGTGTGACAGCACAGGTAACTAAACCTACTAGTGTGAGATGCAAGTTCCGTGCAAGAATTCATGAATTTTGAGAAAGAAAAATTGTCCTGCTTGGGGCAAGGCTAGTACAAGTTGAGAAACCACTTCTCAATATACTGTTTATCTCTGGAAGCTGCAAGACAGCCAGAAAGAATATGACGAAATTTACGGTAAATCGGCATGTGCACAGGGGAAGATGATCAAATATAATAAGTGAAATTGGGGCAAGGCTAGTACAAGTTGAGAAACCACTTCTCAATATACTGTTTATCCCTGGAAGCTGCAAGACAGCCAGAAAGAATATGACGAAATTTACGCTGAATCGGCAAGTGCACAGAGGAAGATGATCAAATATAATAAATGAAATTGGGGCAAGGCCAGTACAAGTTGAGAAACCACTTCTCAATATGATGTTTATCCCTGGAAGCTGCAAGACAGCCAGAAAGAATATGACGAAATTTACGCTGAATCGGCAAGTGCACAGAGAAAGATGATGAAATATAATAAGTGAAATTGGGGCAAGGCCAGTACAAGTTGAGAAACCACTTCTCAATATACTGTTTATCTCTGGAAGCTGCAAGACAGCCAGAAAGAATATGAGGAAATTTACGCTGAATGGGCAAGTGCACAGATCAAGATGATCAAATATAATAACTGAAATTGTGCAATTCCTGTGAGCCAGATAACTGGTATGTTGACACGGACTCAACCCGCCCTTCAAAGAGTACGTTCGTGTGAAAGGAGACCAAAATGGAGATAAGCTCAATGCGGACTCCATTCGCCTATATCGATACCTATATCGATATATCGATTCGCCTATATCGATACCTATGGAGAAAAAAGAATATAGATAGGAATTGCCACGTCTACTGATCTTCAGTCCGGTAAAGATCTTAGAGGAAAGAAATACTCGATCGGCGGATCATTGTCGTTCACTTGGATGTAAATTAGTCCTTTACTGAGCTTGCAAACTTGTAGCAAGGACCTCGCAATTATGTCATTTCCCAGTAAAGATGTCAGAACATTAGGTGCCAAAGACGAAATAATTAAATAATGCCAAGACGTTTTTGATGGCCTTGGTTTCTTAGAACCGAGGAACCTACTCCATCGCTATCAAAGACAGTGTTAAACCGGTAATCCACCTCCCAAGGAAAGTTGCAGTTTCATTTTGCGCCCAACTTAAGGAGCACCTCGATCAACGGGTCAAAGATGACATTTCAGCTCCAGTTGCAAAGGCAACCGATTGGATGTCAAGCATGGTTATTCGTGTACAAGCCAGGGAAGCTTCGAGTTTGCCTAGACTCAAGACTCCTTAACAAAGCAATCAAAGCCGAGCATTGCTTTATGCCAAAAATTGATGTTGCGACAAGGCCAAATAAACGTAAAGGTATTTACGGTTCTGGATGCTATAAGAATGGCTTTTGGAAGGTCGCTTTAGATGACAGCTCAAGATTTTTGACAAGTTTTAATACTCCTTTTAGCGGATATCGATGGAAAGGAATGCGATTTGGTATCAAATCAGCACCTGAGGTTTGGCAAAGCAAGATGACCTTAAAAACAGGATATTGCCATTTTTCCATTCCCGTGACCCTGAATGAAGGCCGTATAGTTGTGAGGTCTGCATTCCCCAAATGTTCCAACTGCGCACTTTTTAGAAGCCAATTCTGAATTACCAATCTGAGTGCCCGTAAGATGTTTGTGTAAGAATTGATTGTTATTACATTATTTTTGTTAGGTGTTACATCTATAGTTACATTCATGGGTGATTTCGAGTGCAGTTTCAAATATATGAGCACGAGTAAATGTTTTCAAAGACGAAAAAATTGCTCAAGCCCATATGTCGAGTACAATTTGTAGGCTTTGAGAAAACTTATGAGTGCTTATTTACTCCAAATTGCTCCAGAAAAACCATGTGATTATTTACAAATAATGGACATAAAAAAAAACGAGAAATCCTGTCGTAAGGAAAAGCAACGCACACGTACACGTAATCACACGCGAAAATTGCGCCATCCAGGGCTAACATTTGATTTGCTATCTGTGGCTTTCTTTGAAAATTGACCAATTAGAATGGTTGTTATGTTACCTCTTTTGCTCTGAATTACCTCTTTTCTGCACTGTTACCTGAATTAGCCAATCAGAATGGGGATATTTTTTTAATGTGTATTCACCGTTATTAAAAATGAAATCCCGT
Organism: Montipora capitata; assembly: GCA_949126865.1. Classification (NCBI taxonomy): domain Eukaryota; kingdom Metazoa; phylum Cnidaria; class Anthozoa; order Scleractinia; family Acroporidae; genus Montipora; species Montipora capitata. Next base: position 63,234,650 of record OX421447.1, on the reverse strand, counting down.
GAGACTTCACTGTTTGCTTTGCCTTTGGCCATGGTATATTGCCCCCAAGGTTTAATTAATGCAGGAGATTTCAAAAAGGGCTAGAATCATTAATTCTCCCAAATGACTTGGGATCATTTGTACTTAATTGCTTTTAATTTTTCTAGGTCTCG
>OX421447.1:63224498-63229498 GCA_949126865.1 Montipora capitata | reverse complement strand
AGTAAGTAAGGAAGGAAGTAAGGAAGCAAGTAAGTAAGCAAGTAAGTAAGTAAGCAAGTAAGCAAGTAATATAGTAAGGAAGTAATTAAGTAAGTAAGTAAGTAAGTAAGTAAGTAAGTAAGTAAGTAAGCAAGTAAGTAAGTAAGTAAGTAAACAAGTAAGTAAGTAAGCAAGTAAGTAAGCAAGTAAGTAAGCAAGTAAGTAAGCAAGTAAGTAAGTAAATAAGTAAGTAAGTAAGCCAGAAAGTAAAGAAGCAAGCAAGCTAGACTCTCGAGTAAGTAAGTAAGTAAGTAAGTAAGGAAGTAAGGAAGCAAGTAAGTAAGTAAGCAAGCAAGCAAGCATGTAAGCAAGTAAGTAAGTAAGTAAGTAAGTAAGGAAGCAAGTAACTAAGGAAGCAAGTAAGCAAGTAAGTAAGCAAGTAAGTAAGTAAGAAAGTAAGCAAGTAAGTTAATAAGGAAGTAAGTAAGTAAGCAAGTAAGTAAGTACGTAACTAAGCAAGTAAGTAAGTAAGTAAGTACGTAGGGAAGAAAGTAAGTAAGTAAGGAAGTAAGTAAGTAAGGAAGTAAGTAAGTAAGTAAGTAAGTAAGGAAGGAAGGAAGGAAGGAAGGAAGTAAGGAATCAAGTAAGTAAGTACGGAAGGAAGCAAGTAAGTTAGTAAGGAAGTAAGCAAGTAAGTGAGCAAGTAAAAAAGTAAGTAAGCAAGTAAGTAAGAAAGTAAGTAAGTAAGCCAGAAAGTAAAGAAGCAAGCAAGCTAGACTCTCTAGTAAGTAAGTAAGTATATAAATAAGTAAGTAAGTAAGTAAGTAAGGAAGTAAGGAAGTAAGGAAGCCAGTAAGTAAGTAAACAAGTAAGCAAGTAACTAAGTAAGTAAGCAAGCAAGCAAGCAAGTAAGCAAGTAAGTAAGTAAGTAAGAAAGGAAGTAAAGAAGCAAGTAAAAAAGTAAGGAAAGAAGCAAGTAAGTTAGTGAGGAAGTAAGCAAGTAAGTAATCACGTAGGTAAGTAAGTAAGTAAGTAAGTAAGTAAGCAAGTAAGTAAGTAAGTAAGTAAGCCAGAAGGTAAAGAAGAAAGCAAGCTAGACTCTCAGGTAACTAAGTAAGTAAGTAAGTAACTAAGTAAAGAAGTAAGGAAGCAAGTAACTAAGTAAAGACGTAAGCAAGTAACTAAGTAAGTAAGCAAGCAAGCAAGCAAGTAAGCAAGTAAGTAAGTAACAAAGGAAGTAAGGAAGCAAGTAAGTAAGAAAGCAAGTAAGAAAGCAAGTAACCAAGTAAGTAAGCAAGTAAGTAAGTAAGCAAGTGAGAAGGTAAGCAAGTAAGTTAGTAAGGAAGTAAGTAAGTAAGTAAGTAAGTAAGTAAGTAAGTAAGTAAGTAAGTAAAAGAGTAAGTAACTAAGGAAGCAACTAAGTAAGGAAGTAAGTAAGTAAGCAAGTAAGCAAGCAAGTAAGTAAGCAAGTAAGTAAGTAAGTAAGTAAGTAAGAAAGTAAGGAAACAACTAAGTAAGTAAGCAAGCAAGCAAGCAAGTAAGCAAGTAAGTAAGTAAATAAGTAAGTAAGTAAGTAAGGAAGCAAGTAAGTAAGGAAGCAAGTAAGCAAGTAAGTAAGCAAGTAATTAAGAAAGTAAGCAAGTAAGTTAATAAGTAAGTAAGTAAGTAAGTAAGCAAGTAAGTAAGTAAGTAAGTAAGTAAGTAAGTAAGCAAATAGTAAGTAAGTAAGTAAGTAAGTAACTAAGGAAGAAAGTAAGTAAGTAAGGAAGTAAGTAAGTAAGCAAGTAAGTAAGTACGTAAGTAAGTAAGTACGTAAGGGAAGAAGGAAGTAAGGAATCAAGTAAGTAAGTAAGGAAGGAAGCAAGTAAGTTAGTAAGGAAGTAAGCAAGTAACTAAGCAAGTAAGTAAGTAAGTAAACAACTAAGTAAGAAAGTAAGGAAGTAAGCCAGAAAGTAAAGAAGCAAGCAAGCTAGACTCTCAAGTAAGTAAGTAAGTAAGTAAATAAGTAAGTAAGTAAGTAAGTAAGTAAGGAAGTAAGGAAGCGAGTAAGTAAGTAAGGAAGTAAGCAAGTAACTAAGTAAGTAAGCAAGCAAGCAAGCAAGTAAGCAAGTAAGTAAGTAAGTAAGTAAGTAAGTAAGTAAGTAAGTAAGTAAAGAATCAAGTACGTAAGTAAGGAAAGAAGCAAGTAAGTTAGTGAGGAAGTAAGCAAGTAAGTAATCACGTAGGTAAGTAAGTAAGTAAGTAAGTAAGTAAGTAAGCAAGTAAGTAAGTAAGGAAGTAAGTAAGCCAGAAGGTAAAGAAGAAAGCAAGCTAGACTCTCAAGTAACTAAGTAAGTAAGTAAGTAACTAAGTAAAGAAGTAAGGAAGCAAGTAACTAAGTAAAGACGTAAACAAGTAACTAAGTAAGTAAGCAAGCAAGCAAGCAAGTAAGCAAGTAAGTAAGTAACAAAGGAAGTAAGGAAGCAAGTAAGTAAGAAAGCAAGTAAGAAAGCAAGTAAACAAGTAAGTAAGCAAGTAAGTAAGTAAGCAAGTGAGAAGGTAAGCAAGTAAGTTAGTAAGGAAGTAAGTAAGTAAGTAAGTAAGTAAGTAAAAGAGTAAGTAACTAAGGAAGCAACTAAGTAAGGAAGTAAGTAAGTAAGCAAGTAAGCAAGCAAGTAAGTAAGCAAGTAAGTAAGTAAGTAAGTAAGTAAGAAAGTAAGGAAACAACTAAGTAAGTAAGCAAGCAAGCAAGCAAGTAAGCAAGTAAGTAAGTAAATAAGTAAGTAAGTAAGTAAGGAAGCAAGTAAGTAAGGAAGCAAGTAAGCAAGTAAGTAAGCAAGTAATTAAGAAAGTAAGCAAGTAAGTTAATAAGTAAGTAAGTAAGTAAGTAAGCAAGTAAGTAAGTAAGTAAGTAAGTAAGCAAATAGTAAGTAAGTAAGTAAGTAAGTAACTAAGGAAGAAAGTAAGTAAGTAAGGAAGTAAGTAAGTAAGCAAGTAAGTAAGTACGTAAGTAAGTAAGTACGTAAGGGAAGAAGGAAGTAAGGAATCAAGTAAGTAAGTAAGGAAGGAAGCAAGTAAGTTAGTAAGGAAGTAAGCAAGTAACTAAGCAAGTAAGTAAGTAAGTAAACAACTAAGTAAAAAAGTAAGGAAGTAAGCCAGAAAGTAAAGAAGCAAGCAAGCTAGATTCTCAAGTAAGTAAGTAAGTAAGTAAATAAGTAAGTAAGTAAGTAAGGAAGGAAGTAAGGAAGCGAGTAAGTAAGTAAAGAAGTAAGCAAGTAACTAAGTAAGTAAGCAAGCAAGCAAGCAAGTAAGCAAGTAAGTAAGTAAGTAAGTAAGTAAGTAAGTAAGTAAGTAAGGAATCAAGTACGTAAGTAAGGAAAGAAGCAAGTAAGTTAGTAAGGAAGTAAGCAAGTAAGTAATCAAGTAAGTAAGTAAGTAAGTAAGCAACTAAGTAAGTAAGTAAGTAAGTAAGCCAGAAAGTAAAGAAGCAAGCAAGCTAGACTCTCAAGTAAGTAAGTAAAAAAGTTAATAACTAAGTAAGGAAGTAAGGAAGCAAGTAAGTAACTAAAGAAGTAAGCAAGTAACTAAGTAAGTAACCAAGCAAGCAAGCAAGTAAGCAAGTAAGTAAGTAAGTAAGGAAGGAAGTAAGGAAGCAACTAAGTAAGAAAGCAAGTAAGCAAGTAAGTAAGTAAGGAAGTAAGTAAGTAAGGAAGCAAGTAAGTAAGTAAGTAAGTAAGCAACTAAGGAAGTACGTAAGTAAGTAAGCCAGAAAGTAAAGAAGCAAGCAAGCTAGACTCTCAAGTAAGTAAGTAAATAAATAAGTAAGTAAGTAAGGAAGTAAGTAAGCAAGTAAGTAAGTAAGCAAGCAATCAAGCAAGTAAGCAAGTAAGTAAGTAAGTAAGTAAGTAAGTAAGTAAGTAAGTAAGTAAGGAAGCAAGTAAGTAAGGAAGCAAGAAAGCAAGTAAGTAAGCAAGTAAGTATGTAAGCAAGTAAGCAAGTAAGTTAATAAAGAAGTAAGTAAGTAAGTAAGTAAGTAAGCAAGGAAGTAAGTAAGTAAGTAAGTAAGTAAGTAAGTAAGTAAGAAAGCAAGTAAGCACGTAAGTAAGAAAGTAAGTAAGTAAGCAAGGAAGTGAGCAAATAAGTAAGAAAGTAAGTAACTAAATAAGTAAGTAAGTAAGCGAGAAAGTAAAGAATTAAGCAAGCTAGACTTTCAAGTAAGTAAGTAAATAAGTGAGTAAGTAAGAAAGTAAGTAAGTAAGTAAGTAAGTAAGGAAGTAAGGAAGCAAGTAAGTAAGTAAAGAAGTAAGCAAGTAACTAAGTAAGTAAGTAAGCAAGCAAGCAAGCAAGTAACAAAGTAAGTAAGTAAGCAAGCAAGTAAGCAAATAAGTAAGTAAGTAAATAAGTAAGGAAGCAAGCAAGTAACTAAGTAAGCAAGTAAGTTAGTAAGGAAGTAAGTAAGTAAGCAAATAAGTAAATAAGTAAGTAAGTAAGTAAGTAAGGAAGAAAGTAAGTAAGTAAGGAGGTAAGTAAGTAACCAAGTAAGTAAGTAAGTAGGTAAGTAAGTAAGGAAGGAAGGAAGGAAACAAGGAATCAAGTAAGTAAGTAAAGAAAGAAGCAAGTAAGTTACTAAGGGAGTAAGCCAGTAAGTAAGCAAGTAAGTAAGAAAGTAAGTAAGTAAGCCAGAAAGTAAAGAAGCAAGCAAGCTAGACTCTCAAGTAAGTAAGTAAGTAACTAAGTAAGTAACTAAGGAATTAAGGAAGCAAACAAGTAAGTAAAGAAGTAAGCAAGTAACTAAGTAAGTAAGCAAGGAACCAAGCAAGTAAGCAAGTAAGTAAGTAAGGAAGTATGGAAGTAAGGAACCAAGTAAATAAGTAAGGAAGGAAGCAAGTAAGTTAGTAAGGAAGTAAGCAAGTAAGTAATCAAGTAAGTAAGTAAGTAAGCAAGTAAGTAAGTAAGTAAGTAAGTAAGTAAGTAATCCAGAAAGTAAAGAAGCAAGCAAGCTAGACTCTCAAGTAAGTAAGTAAGTAAGTAACTATGTAAGG
>OX421447.1:63209498-63221998 GCA_949126865.1 Montipora capitata | reverse complement strand
AAGGACGGAAGCAAGCAAGCAAGCAAGTAACTAAGCGAATAACTAAGTAAGTAGGAAGAAAAAAAGTAAGTAAGTAAGTAAGTAAGCAAGTAAGTAAGTAAGTAAGCAAGCAAGTAACTAAGTAAGCAAGTAAGTAAGTAAGTAAGTAAGTAAGTAAGCAAATAAGTAAATAAGTAAGTAAGTAAGTAAGTAAGGAAGAAAGTAAGTAAGTAAGGAGGTAAGTAAGTAACCAAGTAAGTAAGTAAGTAGGTAAGTAAGTAAGGAAGGAAGGAAGGAAACAAGGAATCAAGTAAGTAAGTAAAGAAAGAAGCAAGTAAGTTACTAAGGAAGTAAGCCAGTAAGTAAGCAAGTAAGTAAGAAAGTAAGTAAGTAAGCCAGAAAGTAAAGAAGCAAGCAAGCTAGACTCTCAAGTAAGTAAGTAAGTAAGTAAGTAAGTAACTAAGGAAGTAAGGAAGCAAACAAGTAAGTAAAGAAGTAAGCAAGTAACTAAGTAAGTAAGCAAGGAACCAAGCAAGTAAGCAAGTAAGTAAGTAAGGAAGTATGGAAGTAAGGAACCAAGTAAGTGAGTAAGGAAGGAAGCAAGTAAGTTAGTAAGGAAGTAAGCAAGTAAGTAATCAAGTAAGTAAGTAAGTAAGCAAGTAAGTAAGTAAGTAAGTAAGTAAGTAAGCCAGAAAGTAAAGAAGCAAGCAAGCTAGACTCTCAAGTAAGTAAGTAAGTAAGTAACTATGTAAGGAAGTAAGGAAGCAAGTAAGTAAGTAAAGACGTAAGCAAGTAACTAAGTAAGTAAGCAAGCAAGCAAGCAAGTAAGCAAGTAAGTAAGTAAGTAACGAAGGAAGTAAGGAAGCAACTAAGTAAGAAAGCAAGTAAGCAAGTAAGTAAGTAAGCAAGTAAGTAAGTAAGGAAGCAAGTAAGTAAGTAAGTAAGTAAGTAAGCCAGAAAGTAAACAAGCAAGCAAGCTAGACTCTCAAGTAAGTAAGTAACTAAGTAAGTAAGTAAGTAAGTAAGTAAGTAAGGACGTAAGAAAGCAAGTAAGTAAGTAAGCAAGCAAACAAGCAAGTGAGTAAGTAAGTAAGTAAGTAAGTAAGTAAGTAAGCAAGTAAGTGAGCAAATAAGTAAGAAAGTAAGTAACTAAATAAGTAAGTAAGTAAGCGAGAAAGTAAAGAATTAAGCAAGCTAGACTTTCAAGTAAGTAAGTAAATAAGTGAGTAAGTAAGAAAGTAAGTAAGTAAGTAAGTAAGTAAGGAAGTAAGGAAGCAAGTAAGTAAGTAAAGAAGTAAGCAAGTAACTAAGTAAGTAAGTAAGCAAGCAAGCAAGCAAGTAACCACGTAAGTAAGTAAGCAAGCAAGTAAGCAAATAAGTAAGTAAGTAAATAAGTAAGGAAGCAAGCAAGTAACTAAGTAAGCAAGTAAGTTAGTAAGGAAGTAAGTAAGTAAGCAAATAAGTAAATAAGTAAGTAAGTAAGTAAGTAAGTAAGGAAGAAAGTAAGTAAGTAAGGAGGTAAGTAAGTAACCAAGTAAGTAAGTAAGTAGGTAAGTAAGTAAGGAAGGAAGGAAGGAAACAAGGAATCAAGTAAGTAAGTAAAGAAAGAAGCAAGTAAGTTACTAAGGGAGTAAGCCAGTAAGTAAGCAAGTAAGTAAGAAAGTAAGTAAGTAAGCCAGAAAGTAAAGAAGCAAGCAAGCTAGACTCTCAAGTAAGTAAGTAAGTAAGTAAGTAAGTAACTAAGGAAGTAAGGAAGCAAACAAGTAAGTAAAGAAGTAAGCAAGTAACTAAGTAAGTAAGCAAGGAACCAAGCATTAAGCAAGTAAGTAAGTAAGGAAGTATGGAAGTAAGGAACCAAGTAAGTAAGTAAGGAAGGAAGCAAGTAAGTTAGTAAGGAAGTAAGCAAGTAAGTAACCAAGTAAGTAAGTAAGTAAGCAAGTAAGTAAGTAAGTAAGTAAGTAAGTAAGTAATCCAGAAAGTAAAGAAGCAAGCAAGCTAGACTCTCAAGTAAGTAAGTAAGTAAGTAACTATGTAAGGAAGTAAGGAAGCAAGTAAGTAAGTAAAGACGTAAGCAAGTAACTAAGTAAGTAACCAAGCAAGCAAGCAAGTAAGCAAGTAAGTAAGTAAGTAAGAAAGGAAGTAAGGAAGCAAGTAAGTAAGAAAGCAAGTAAGCAAGTAAGTAAGTAAGCAAGTAAGTAAGTAAGGAAGCAAGTAAGTAAGTAAGTAAGTAAGTAAGTAAGTAAGCCAGAAAGTAAAGAAGCAAGCAAGCTAGACTCTCAAGTAAGTAAGTAAGTAAGTAAGTAAGTAAGTAAGTAAGTAAGTAAGTAAGGACGTAAGAAAGCAAGTAACTAAGTAAGCAAGCAAACAAGCAAGTGAGCAAGTAAGTAAGTAAGTAAGTAAGTAAGTAACTAAGGAAGCAAGTAAGTAAGTAAGCAGGTAAACAAGTAAGTAAGCAAGTAACTAAGTAAGTAATAAAGCAAGTAAGCACGTAAGTAAGTAAGGAAGTAAGTAAGTAAGCAACTAAGTAAACAAGTAAGTAAGAAGGTAAGTAAGTAAGTAAGTACGTAAGCCAGAAAGTAAAGAATTAAGCAAGCTAGACTCTCAAGTAAGTAACTAAGTAAGTAAGTAAGTAAGGAAGTAAGGTAGCAAGTAAGTAAGTAAAGAAGTATGCAAGTAACTAAGTAAGTAAGTAAGCAAGGAAGCAAGCAAGTAAGCAAGTAAGTAAGTAAGCAAGAAAGCAAGCAAGTAAGCAAACAAGTAAGTAAGTAAATAAGTAAGGAAGCAAGTAAGTAAGGAAGCAAGCAAGCAAGTAAGTAAGTAAGCAAGTAAGTTAGTAAGGAAGTAAGTAAGAAAGCAGGTAAGTAAGTAAAGAAGTAAACAAGTAACTAAGTAAGTAAGCAAGCAAGTAAGCAAGTAAGTAAGTAAGGAAGTAAGGAAGCAAGTAAGTAAGGAAGCAAGTAAGTAAGTAAGTAAGCAAGTAAGTAAGTAAGCAAGTAACCAAATAAGTTAGTAAGGAAGTAAGTAAGTAAGTAAGTAAGCAAGTAAGTAAGTAAGTAAGTAAGCAAGTAAGTAAGTAAGTAAGTAAGCAAGTAAGTAAGCAAGTAAGCAACTAAGTAAGTAAGTAAGCAAGTAAGTAAGTAAGCCAGAAAGTAAAGAAGCAAGCAAGCTAGAGACTCAAGTAAGTAAGTAAGTAAGTAAGTAAGTAAGGAACCAAGTAAGTAAGCACGTAAGTAAGTAAGTAAGTAAGTAAGTAAGTAAGCCAGAAAGTAAAAAAACAAGCAAGCTAGACTCTCAAGTAAGTAAGTAAGTAAGTAAGGAAGCAAGTAAGTAAGGAAGTAAGTAAGTAAGCAAGTGAGTAAGTAAGAAAGTAAGTAAGTAAGTAATAAAGCAAGTAAGCACGTAAGTAAGTAAGGAAGTAAGTAAGTAAGCCAGAAAGTAAAGAATTAAGCAAGCTAGACTCTCAAGTAAGTAAGTAAATAAGTAAGTAAGTAAGTAAGTAAGGAAGTAAGGAAGCAAGTAAGTAAGTAAAGAAGTCAGCAAGTAACTAAGTAGGTAAGTAAGCAAGCAAGCAAAAAAGTAAGCAAGTAAGTAAGTAAGCAAGCAAGCAAGCAAGTAAGCAAATAAGTAAGTAAGTAAATAAGTAAAGAAGCAAGTAAGTAAGGAAGCAAGTAAGTAAGTAAGTAAGCAAGTAACTTAGTAAGTAAGTAAGTAAGTAAGTAAATAAGTAAGCAAGTAAGTAAATAAGTAAGGAAGCTAGTAAGTAAGTAAGGAAGTAAGTAAGTAAGAAAGTAAGTTTGTAAGTAAGTAAGTAAGAAAGTAAGGAAGCAAGTAAGTAAGTAAGGAAGGAAGCAAGTAAGTTAGTAAGGAAGTAAGCAAGTAAGTAAGTAAGTAAGTAAGTAAGTAATCCAGAAAGTAAAGAAGCAAGCAAGCTAGACTCTCAAGTAAGTAAGTAAGTAAGTAACTATGTAAGGAAGTAAGGAAGCAAGTAAGTAAGTAAAGACGTAAGCAAGTAACTAAGTAAGTAACCAAGCAAGCAAGCAAGTAAGCAAGTAAGTAAGTAAGTAAGAAAGGAAGTAAGGAAGCAAGTAAGTAAGAAAGCAAGTAAGCAAGTAAGTAAGTAAGCAAGTAAGTAAGTAAGGAAGCAAGTAAGTAAGTAAGTAAGTAAGTAAGTAAGTAAGCCAGAAAGTAAAGAAGCAAGCAAGCTAGACTCTCAAGTAAGTAAGTAACTAAGTAAGTAAGTAAGTAAGTAAGTAAGGACGTAAGAAAGCAAGTAAGTAAGTAAGCAAGCAAACAAGCAAGTGAGCAAGTAAGTAAGTAAGTAAGTAAGTAAGTAAGTAACTAAGGAAGCAAGTAAGTAAGTAAGCAGGTAAACAAGTAAGTAAGCAAGTAACTAAGTAAGTAATAAAGCAAGTAAGCACGTAAGTAAGTAAGGAAGTAAGTAAGTAAGCAAGTAAGTAAACAAGTAAGTAAGAAGGTAAGTAAGTAAGTAAGTACGTAAGCCAGAAAGTAAAGAATTAAGCAAGCTAGACTCTCAAGTAAGTAACTAAGTAAGTAAGTAAGTAAGGAAGTAAGGTAGCAAGTAAGTAAGTAAAGAAGTATGCAAGTAACTAAGTAAGTAAGTAAGCAAGGAAGCAAGCAAGTAAGCAAGTAAGTAAGTAACCAAGCAAGCAAGCAAGTAAGCAAACAAGTAAGTAAGTAAATAAGTAAGGAAGCAAGTAAGTAAGGAAGCAAGTAAGCAAGTAAGTAAGTAAGCAAGTAAGTTAGTAAGGAAGTAAGTAAGGAAGCAGGTAAGTAAGTAAAGAAGTAAACAAGTAACTAAGTAAGTAAGCAAGCAAGTAAGCAAGTAAGTAAGTAAGGAAGTAAGGAAGCAAGTAAGTAAGGAAGCAAGTAAGCAAGTAAGTAAGCAAGTAAGTAAGTAAGCAAGTAACCAAATAAGTTAGTAAGGAAGTAAGTAAGTAAGTAAGTAGGCAAGTAAGTAAGTAAGTAAGCAAGTAAGTAAGTAAGTAAGAAAGTAATTAAGCAAGTAAGTAAGTAAGTAAATAAGCAAGTAAAAAAGTAAGCAAGTAAGTAAGTAAGTAAGTAAGCAAGTAAGTAAGCAAGTAAGCAACTAAGTAAGTAAGTAAGCAAGTAAGTAAGTAAGCCAGAAAGTAAAGAAGCAAGCAAGCTAGAGTCTCAAGTAAGTAAGTAAGTAAGTAAGTAAGGAACCAAGTAAGTAAGCACGTAAGTAAGTAAGTAAGTAAGTAAGCCAGAAAGTAAAAAAACAAGCAAGCTAGACTCTCAAGTAAGTAAGTAAGTAAGTAAGTAAGGAAGCAAGTAAGTAAGGAAGTAAGTAAGTAAGCAAGTGAGTAAGTAAGAAAGTAAGTAAGTAAGTAATAAAGCAAGTAAGCACGTAAGTAAGTAAGGAAGTAAGTAAGTAAGCCAGAAAGTAAAGAATTAAGCAAGCTAGACTCTCAAGTAAGTAAGTAAATAAGTAAGTAAGTAAGTAAGGAAGTAAGGAAGCAAGTAAGTAAGTAAAGAAGTCAGCAAGTAACTAAGTAGGTAAGTAAGCAAGCAAGCAAAAAAGTAAGCAAGTAAGTAAGTAAGCAAGCAAGCAAGCAAGTAAGCAAATAAGTAAGTAAGTAAATAAGTAAAGAAGCAAGTAAGTAAGGAAGCAAGTAAGTAAGTAAGTAAGCAAGTAACTTAGTAAGTAAGTAAGTAAGTAAGTAAGTAAGCAAGTAAGTAAATAAGTAAGGAAGCTAGTAAGTAAGTAAGGAAGTAAGTAAGTAAGCAAGTAAGTTTGTAAGTAAGTAAGTAAGAAAGTAAGGAAGCAAGTAAGTAAGTAAGGAAGGAAGCAAGTAAGTTAGTAAGGAAGTAAGCAAGTAAGTAAGTAAGTAAGTAAGTAAGCAAGTAAGGAAGCAGGTAAGTAAGTAAAGAAGTAAGCAAGTAACTACGTAAGTAAGCAAGCAAGTAAGCAAGTAAGTAAGGAAGGAAGTAAGGAAGCAAGTAAGTAAGGAAGCAAGTAAGCAAGTAAGTAAGCAAGTAAGTAAGTAAGCAAGTAAGCAAATAAGTTAGTAAGGAAGTAAGTAAGCAAGTAAGTAAGTAAGTAAGTAAGTAAGCAAGTAAGCAAGTAAGTAAGCAAGTAAGTAAGTAAGTAAGTAAGTAAGCAAGTAAGCAAGTAAGTAAGTAAGTAAGTAAGCAAGTAAGTAAGCACGTAAGTAAGTAAGTAAGTAAGCCAGAAAGTAACGAAACAAGCAAGCTAGACTCTCAAGTAAGTAAGTAAGGAAGCAAGTAAGTAAAGAAGTAAGTAAGTAAGGAAGTAAGTAAGTAAGGAAGTAAGTAAGTAAGGAAGTAAGCCAGAAAGTAAAGAAGCAAGCAAGGTAGACTCTCAAGTATGTAAGTAAGTAAGCAAGTAAGTAAGCAAGTAAGTAAGCAAGTAAGTAAGCAAGTAATCAAGTAAGTAAGTAAGTAAGTAAGTAAGTAAGCAAGTAAGTAAGTAAGCCAGAAAGTAAAGAAGCAAGCAAGCTAGACTCTCAAGTAAGTAAGTAAGTAAGTAAGTAAGTAAGTAAGTAAGTAAGTAAGAAAGCAAGTAAGTAAGCACGTAATTAAGTAAGTAAGTAAGTAAGCCAGAAAGTAAAGAAACAAGCAAGCTAGACGCTCAAGTAAGTAAGTAAGTAAGTAAGTAAGGAAGCAAGTAAGTAAGGAAGCAATTAAGTAAGTAAGTAAGCAAGTAAGTAGGTAAGTAAGTAAGTAAGTAAGTAAGGAAGCTAGTAAGTAAGTAAGGAAGTAAGTAAGTAAGCAAGTAAGTAAGTAAGTAAGTAAGAAAGTAAGGAAGCAAGTCAGTAAGTAGAGGAAGGAAGCAAGTAAGTTAGTAAGGAAGTAAGCAAGTAAGTAAGTAAGCAAGTAAGTAAGTAAGTAATTAAGTAAGCAAGTAACGAAGCAGGTAAGTAAGTAAAGAAGTAAGCAAGTAACTAAGTAAGTAAGCAAGCAAGTAAGCAAGTAAGTAATTAAGGAAGTGAGGAAGCAAGTAAATAAGGAAGCAAGTAAGCAAGTAAGTAATTAAGGAAGTGAGGAAGCAAGTAAATAAGGAAGCAAGTAAGCAAGTAAGTAAGCAAGTAAGTAAGTAAGCAAGTAATCAAATAAGTTAGTAAGGAAGTAAGTAAGTAAGTAAGTAAGTAAGTAAGCAAGTAAGTAAGTAAGTAAGTAAGTAAGTAAGCAAGTAAGTAAGCATGTAAGTAAGTAAGTAAGTAAGCAAGTAAGCAAGTAAGTAAGTAAGTAAGTAAGCAAGTAAGTAAGTAAGTAAGTAAGGAAGCTAGTAAGTAAGTAAGGAAGTAAGTAAGTAAGCAAGTAAGTAAGTAAGTAATTAAGTAAGTAAGAAAGTAAGGAAGCAAGTCAGTAAGTAGAGGAAGGAAGCAAGTAAGTTAGTAAGGAAGGAAGTAAGTAAGTAAGCAAGTAAGTAAGTAAGTAATTAAGTAAGCCAGAAAGTAAAGAAGCAAGCAAGGTAGACTCTCAAGTAAGTAAGTAAGTAAGCAAGTAAGTAAGTAAGTAAGTAAGTAAGTAAGCCAGAAAGTAAAGAGGCAAGCAAGGTAGACTCTGAAGTAAGTAAGTAAGTAAGTAAGTAAGCAAGTAAGTAAGTAAGTAAGTAAGTAAGTAAGCAAGTAAGTAAGTAAGTAAGTAAGTAAGTAAGTAAGTAAGTAAGTAAGTAAGTAAGTAAGTAAGTAAGTAAACAACTAAGTAAGCAAGTAAGTAAGCAAGTAAGTAAGCAAGCAAGTAAGTAAGCCAGAAAGTAAAGAAGCAAGCAAGCTAGACTCTCAAGTAAGTAAGTAAGTAAGGAAGGAAGTAAGTACGTAAGTAAGTAAGTAAGCAAGTAAGTAAGTAAGTAAGTAAGTAAACAACTAAGTAAGCAAGTAAGTAAGCAAGTAAGTAAGCAAGCAAGTAAGTAAGTAAGTAAGTAAGTAAGTAAGTAAGTAAGCCAGAAAGTAAAGAAGCAAGCAAGGTAGACTCTCAAGTAAGTAAGGAAGTAAGTACGTAAGTAAGGAAGTAGGTAAGTAAGTAAGTAAGTAAGCAAGTAAGTAAGTAACCAAGTAAGTAAGTAAGTAAGTAAGTAAGTAAGCCAGAAAGTAAAGAAGCAAGCAAGCTAGACTCTCAAGTAAGTAAGGAAGTAAGTACGTAAGTAAGGAAGTAAGTAAGTAAGTAAGTAAGTAAGTAAGTAAGCAAGTAAGTAAGTAAGCAAGTATGTAAGTAAGTAAGTAAGTAAGTAAGCCAGAAAGTAAAGAACTAAGCAAGCTAGACTCTCAAGTAAGTAAGGAAGTAAGTAAGTAAGCAAGGAAGTAAGCAAGTAAGTAAGCAAGTAAGTTAGTAAGTAAGTAAGTAAGTAAGTAAGTAAGCAAGTAAGCAAGTAAGTAAGTAAGTAAGTAAGTAAGTAAGTAAGCAAGTAAGTAAGCAAGTACGTAAGCAAGCAAGTAAGTAAGTAAGTAAGTAAGTAAGTAGGCAAGTAAGTAAGTAAGTAAGGAGGTAAGTAAGTAAGTAAGTAGGCCGGAAAGTAAAGAAGCAAGCAAGCTAGACTCTCAAGTAAGTAAGTAAGTAAGGAAGTAAGGAAGCAAGTAAGTAAGTAAAGAAGTAAGCAAGTAACTAAGTAAGTAAGCAACCAAGCAAGGAAGTAAGCAAGTAAGTAAGTAAGTAAGGAAGTAAGGAAGCAAGTAAGTAAGTAACCAAGTAAGCAAGTAAGTTAGTAAGGAAGTAAGTAAGTAAGTAAGTAAGGAAGTAACTAAGTAAGTAAGCAAGCACGTAAGTAAGTAAGCAAGCAACCAAGTAAGTAAGTAAGTAAGTAAGTAAGTAAGTAAGTAAGGAAGTAACTAAGTAACTAAGCAAGCAAGTAAGTAAGTAAGCAAGTAAGTAAATAAGTAAGTAAGCAAGCAAGTAAAGAATCCCGCAAGCAAGTAAGTATAAGTGAGTGAGTAAGAAAGTAAGTAAGTAAGAAAGTAAGTAAGTAAGTAAGTAAGTAAGTAAGTAAGTAAGTTGGTAAACAAGCGAGCAAGAAAGTAACTGAGTAAGTAAGTAAACAAGCAAGCAAGCAATTAACTGGCAAGTAAGTAAGTAAGTAAGCAGCAAGCAAGTAAGTAAGCCTAATTGTTGAAATTCGAGGCAACGGAGGTACACGTGTCTTGTACATCTCTGTGGTTTTTTTTCCCTTAGCTCTTGATTTTACTTGTTTAGTTGCTTATCTCTGTAAATTGTGTTCTGAAGGCACGGTTTAAGTACTTGGCAACGTTTTAAAAGTGTTTTAAACGTGACTAGTCCGATGAATTGACGATTTAAAATTTGCTGGTTTGAGCAAGGCCATGACGAACGCGGGTATGAACGTTGAAGTCGCCGAAGCAATGAAGAGTTACTTGACCTCCCAGGACTTTAAGGATATTATTGCAAAAGGTGTTAAAGAAGCTGTGGGCCAAGCTATGGAGAGTATTGTGAAAGACTTGAAAACTGAAATTGCTGCTCTGGAGGGGAAAGTGAAAACCTTGGAAGACACCATCGAGAAGGTGGCTGCGAAGGCAAACGAGAATGAACAGTTTTCCCGTCATCAAAATGTGAGGGTTACGGGCTTTGTCGAAGAAGAAGAAGAAAATTGTGCAGAGAGGTTTGTGAATCTATGCAGGGAGAAAATTGGTTTGGACGTAAACGATAAAATAGTTGACAGAGCTCATCGAGTAGGTAAGAAAGAGGAGGGAACGAACTGAGCCATCATCGTTAGATTGAAAACCCACAAAGATAAACTTTCAATATTACAGAGCATAAAGAATCTTAAGGGATCGGGATTTTATATCAATGAAGATTTCACTAAAATTAACCAGAAACAGATTAAAATTGAAAAAACTAAACTAGTGAGCAGCACTCTGCGACTTCTTCAGGGAGTTTTACAATAATATATTAAACGCCTGTACTTAAGCCATATCTGATGGCAAAAATGACAGCCACCAACTTTAGGGTTTGACCGGATTTTCGAAACCGCGGCCCCAAAACATTGTTTCTCACGCCTTGCCCTGCTAATATTTCACAGCTGCGCCTGTTCCCTTTCGAAAATCCGGTCAAACCTTTGTGTTAGTAGCCGTCATTTTTGCCATCAGATATGGCTTAAATACAGGCGTTTAATGTATTACTGTAATACTCCCTGAAGAAGTCTACGTTAGCTGGACGAAATGCGTCGGAGAATAGACAAGTTTTACAGATACAGTTCGAAGAGTGCTGCTCACTAGTTTAGTTTTTTTTTACATTTTTTAATTTTTTTTTTAATTGTTTAAAATTGAGGAAGCTTTCCTGCATATTTTGTCTACATTATTTGGCCAAGAAAGCCGATCATCAATGGTAAGACCCTCGGTTGGCCATTCGTTTCAAAATTAGCACACGGTATACGTGACGTTTTTTTTTTTCCCACGCATATATGTAATTTTCCCTGTTGTATGGGTTTCTATCGCAAGTATATGAAAATATTCACCTCATGCGTTCGATCAACGCAAACGTACATTTACCAAACTCGATTGTTATCTCATACACTCGCCCAACAAACGCGCGTATACAGCTCAGCTCAACAAACTTGTGAAACCATGCCGTCACAATTGAGCGCTTGTATAAGTTTATCGTCAGCCATAAACCATCGTTATATACAAGGAGTAAAAAGTCACTGAAGGGGATTCACACCAAAATATATCATTGTTTCGAAAGCAACCCTTTCAGAAATTGAGCATGAGAGTTCGCATATTGAGCAAGTGCTTCTTTGCGTTTTAGCGGAGCTCCGCGCGCCAAAGTCGCACGCGAGGAGCACCATGGGTAAGAAAATATGGTAACCCATCTGTGCGAGAAAATTTGGCTTTTGGTCACCGTACGTCCGTACGAACGTCCACCCCCACATGTATGCCAATGTATCACCTGACCATATCGCGGGCTCAAGCTTAGAGCTCACCTTGGCGGCCATACTCCAGCTAGTTTTGATATTCGACATCCAAGTTTTAGTCAATTGACACCTGTCAAAACAAGGTATTCGTTGACCAGTATCACGTGACCATATCGAGGGCTCCAGTTGACCGCTGGCTTTAGGCATGGCTCTAATATAAATCTATATATTATTCACCAGAAAAATGGTAACGTAAATACCACGCAATCTGTCGTCTATGATGGGCTGGGGATTTGATTCAGATCTGTAACAACTGACAAGCTTGTATCTACATTGAAATTCTATCTTTAGTCAATTTTAGCGAAAGAATGTCGGCTCTACAAAATAAGCAAAAAGAAAAAAAAACCAAAAGAATTTTGTTGCTTGCTGGTTTCAGAATATTGTCCATCAGTCCTCATCAGTGCCTCAAACATGTTCTAATGAATAAATGGCATCTTATACAAAACCAGCACTTGACCTTGAAACATCATTGAAAAAATGTTGGGAATCCTCTGATAGGGGCAAATCAAATTGACGTACACGATGCAGCTACAATTGCCAACAATACCCACCTGCTTAACCTTTACGTCCCAAGTGCTGGCTATTTTTATACTGGCGATTAACGGTCTGCTGCAATTGGCTTCGCCGTATAAGAAGTTCTTATTGAAACATTTGTGGTTTTGGGTCAACTCGGGTACCACGTGACAAATGTCAATGGTTCGTGATCGGGGAGTAAGCGATTTGGCTCAAATCTAATAGGTTTGTTATTTTATAACTTAAGTGATTTTTCGGGTCATCTTCGACTACACAAGCCCCCAGGCTGGTATCATTAATCTAGTATGTGGGTAAAGGCAAGCCTTTGGAAGAAAGCAGATTGAGGAGATGGTTTCATGCAGACTGGGGTGCCTAAAATACTTCATTGGTTCACCAATGAAGTTGTCTCTCTGGCCTTTCTTTGGATGAATTCCAAGACCTACCGATTTCATCGATGCTGTATTTTGCTGGTAGGACTGGGTGGCCCAACACTTATAAAAACTCTATGAAATGGAATTCGGAGGACTTTCCTGTTCGTGGAATGACAGAATTACCTAGAATTCTTTTTGGGCATGAACGAGGCAACTTTAGAAACACGAGACTGGCCCTCATCAAACGGCTGAAGCGCGGCCGGAAAAACAAGTGAGAATAAAATTTATAGCCTGATACTAAGGAGTAGCCCTGGTGTGTGCTGTTTAAGTAGATGTTTGATTTCTAAACAAGTTTTTATCATAGAAAATGCGCGACAAAGTAGTACTGTACTTTTTCGCTGTTATCTTCGTAGCAAAAAACTGGCCTTTCGTGATTTCTTATCAAATGAACGATATTATGTGGGGGAAATCCGGACTCATCGTCGGGATTTCAGACTGTGATATCTGTCATATCAGTCGGTATTATGAAAACACTATCATAACGTTTTGACTAAAGTCTAAGTAGAAGCAAATATTGAAAATAGTATCGGTATTTTCGACACAGTGTAGTGCAGCTTTCTTCGCTTAAATTTCGTCACCTCTTCTCTCGTACTCTTTCCTGCTCTTTATCCCGTTGCTCGTCACCAATAATAATAACTCGTTTGCAAAAGTGA
>OX421447.1:63201998-63204498 GCA_949126865.1 Montipora capitata | reverse complement strand
TTGTCATACTTATGCATCAGTCAATTCCAGCAGTGCCCTTCCCCCCCCCCCCCCCCAGGCTAACCCCCGGGCATTAGCATTTTTTTTAAAAATGGGCAAATTTCCCGGGGTGGGGACACATAAGCTGTGTAAATGCCCCGGGGTGGGGACGAAGAAAGAGGGCAAATGTCCCGCCCCCGAGATCGCAATAAGCTGTTGAAATGACAATGTTTTGACTTTTAGAAGAAAACCAGTTTCAGGCATTTCAAAAAATCGCAAATTTCACCCAACTTCCACACTACAGAAACCCAATTGGTACGTCGAGTTTGGACAAGAAATAACAACAGCTTTGAAGAACAACCTTTGTAAATTACTGACTGTGTTAAAATACTTCTGGCGGCAATGAAAAATTACCCCGTCGAGATCAAAATGTGAAGAGTAGTTTGACAAGAATCTCCGACTGAATTTGACACAAACCGCCGGCTGGCTACGCAAAGCAAATTTTAACCGTTTTCATGGAGAGGAATATTGGAGAAAACCTTCGCAAAATTACTTAAGGGGCTTGCAGAATAATGTTATATATTGTTGATGCTTTTGAACTTCGATCAACACACACAGCCCTTGTTTCAGTCCGGACTCGATCGAAACTGCAACATAACATGAACCTTACCGTGTTCCAAAAAATTATCCATTATCTGTCTGATCAAAATAATCCTCCACTAAATCGTTGTGTTTGGTACTGTAATATATGTAGCTTGCTGGACATGTAATACCCTTGTTTTCTCGAAATTTGTCGGTACCTGGCCGCAAACAAATCCACAGAAGTAACATTCTGCCACAGAACCGGGATACAAGGGTGTAGCCAGGGGGGAGTCCTGGGGTGCCCGTGACCCCCCCCCCCCCCCCCCCTTTGTAAGCCGTTTTTTACTCAAACAACCTACAATATTCAGGTTGCGAAAACGCGAGTACACTGTTTGACAGAGTGTGACCCCCCCCTTTGAAAAATCCTGGCTATGATGTAAGAACAAGATTGCGTGACGCATGACCAGGCCAAAGGTCAATAGATATAATCCTTTTTTGGGTGTTAACGTTTTGAGGGGTCGTCACTTGTTTCCATCCGCCAAACTGACGTCACGTCATCGCATCTTTGGTGGACATCTTCGGTTTAAGCGTCGGCTCAGACCATCGTAAAACAAATATGGCGGCCACTGCGAGGCTTCAAAGACTGGCTGATATTGAAGGTCGTCACTCGAACTATACTTCCCAGACTTACGAATGAAGTTAGATTATTGTTGTCATGATTTGAATGACCGATTATCTTTGTGTTGTTGGTTTTAGAGACAAACTGTAAGAGAAGGTATCATGCGATAGCTACAGCTTGTAAACTTAAGATGCATGGCTAAATATGCTAGTATCTGGTAAATTGGTTTCTATCGAGCTCGGTGCGAAGTGTTTCATGTGGCAAGGATACAGTGGGGAATAGATGTTTGTGGAACATCGGTTTAATTATAAAGGGACGTGATGTCAATTTGGTGGATGGCACTTGTTTCCATCCGCCAAACTGACGTGACGTCATCTGATCTTCGGTGGACATCTTCGGTTCAAGCGTCGGCTCTGATCATCGTAAAACAAATATGGCATGTCATCTAGTCCAGCAGTATATTTGGGTTTTGCCGTGTCATTAAACAGAGTTCAGATTTATTTCAATAAAATTTTGAAACCTAGGGTAATTTGTTGCAGGGTAAAGCTATTTTAGACTCTAAAAGCTTTCCACCGTGAACAACGTCAGTTTGATGGATGGCGTGACCGATGCTGTATCTTCCATCCGTGAAACTGACGTTCAGTAACGGGCGACTGAGCACGAAAATTTACGATAATAAACCGAACAACTGTCTCGGAATTGCGAAGAATTTCCCGCATTGCATTGTTGTTTGGCGGGCGATTTCGAAAGGAAAATAATAAATTTTCCGCGTCCGCGAGATCTGCAAGTTGCTACTCAGTTGTTTGTATTCAGCACAAGCCGTTAGCTATGGCTTTGCCTGCAAATGCCGAAGAAAGCGGCATAGGTGAAGGCGGCCATTTAGAGAATGAGAAAGGCAGTAGTGCTACCGAATCCGTATGTACTTGGCAGGAGAAGTTAAGAGGGTCGACGAACAAGTATGTTGGCTACGTTGAATCTGTTGAGGCAGCCATGACTGTGATTAGACAATATGAACTGGAAACAACAACAAAGTTTTCTTGCTTTAAATCAGACAGAATGTTTGGAGCTGGAGGTAAGATTTGTATTATGGGCCAAGGAAGTAATAAACAATAATAAGATAAATAATAATATAAAATAATTATAGCAATAAGCGTTACAACAATTAGAAGCTTGTTTATTGACAACAAAGGACATTTTATGACATCAATAAATGTTCTATTTAAAGTACTGGATTTGGTAGGATAGGGATATGAACGTGTGTGTGTGGGGGGAGGGGGTAAGAATGTTGGAGTAGAATGTGTACGTTCACAGTAGTATTGA
>OX421447.1:63181998-63186998 GCA_949126865.1 Montipora capitata | reverse complement strand
CAAACAACATATTTGCTCTTAGAGGCAAAAACCTCTTCCTATTTCATTGCGTGCGTGAAGACAAGAAACTCAATGGTGTCAAATTACCATGTACTTCAGGTAAATACAGCTCACTTTGATTTCGTCTCGACGGGCGATAGATTGTTGTCGAATTCCATTACTCGTCGCTTTTGAGATTCCTGCCTAGTTTATCCAACTGACTTTCCATTATTAAGCTCCATAAGGGTATATTTTGTTTAAGGATCCACTAAAACGCCATTCGCGTTACATGACTTTCGACGCCATTGCAGGCTAAGTTAATGATTCTACTGTGTCCACCAGAGAAATCTACGCAGTTCCACTACCCTCTCGATCCTAAGAAAATACGCGCAGAAGGCTCTATGCACAAAGACACCACTTACCAGGGGAGTGACAGGCAAGACTTTTACCGACACGGAAAAAAATACTAAAAAAAAAAAAGGAAATCTACCTATTTTCCGACTGGGTTTGCCATAGGGCAACCCAGTAATAAAAAAAATAAAAGAAACAAACTAAACGCAGACCTCGACTGGGTTCGCCATACTGGCAACCCAGTAACAAATATGGCATGTCATCTAGTCCAGCAGTATATTTGTGTTTTGCCGTGTCATTAAACAGAGTTCAGATTTATTACTGGGTTGCCAAACCCAGTCGGAATCTCGGTTTCATTTCGTAGGTTTTTTTATTTTCCGTGTCGGGAAAAGTCTTGCCTGTCACTCCCCTGCTAAGTGGTGTCTTTGTGCATAGAGTCTTCTATGCGTATTTTGTTAGGTTTGAGGGGGCTGGGGTAATGCGTAACTTGCTCTGCACAATTAACCTGTAATGGCGTCGAAAGTCATTGTAACGCGAATGGCCTATTAGTACATCTTTAAAGAAAATATACCCACATGGAGCTCAAGAATGGAACGTCAAGACAGGCGGTGAAACATAAAGTTCTGGAATCTTAAAAAAGCGACGAGTAATGGACTTCGACCGCGTGAATCTTTCGACCGTCGAGCCGAAATCAAAATATGCTATACTTCTAATATTTCGCCAAGGTGGTGTTACGTACAACACTGAAACCAAATGGAAATTTCTCTGGTAACTTTACGGGTTCAACAAAGACAGAGAAGGAATCGAACACCACAAGTAGATCTGTGATCTCTGTTGTGTGGAAATTACTTGAATGAAAGCTTGTTGTCTCTTTTGTGCTTTATTATTTACAGTCAAGGTCTTTCGAAAAGGGTTGAATGTGAACTGTCAGAAATTTATTTAATTGCATATGCTTTGTGATTGTGTGTTTCGCTTGCACGCACGCAACTGAAATAGGAATGGTTTCTTGCCTCTTATAGCAAATATGTTGCTTTTTCAATAAATGTTTCGGTGGAAAATATTTCTGTGAAATTTCCAGCTTTTGTAAATTTATCATGTTGTGTAATTTTCGAGCTTAGCAAATTTGCATACATGTGTTGAAATGTGATACGGGGAGAATTTTTGTGGTAACGCATAAGTCACGAAAATAAACAGGTCTGTTGGAAGCGTGCTTGAGTTTCAACAAAATGACCCCCAAAATCGGCGCTGTGACGCTGATGAATAATAAAGTAGCTGCTATTACCAAAACGATGGAATTACCTGGTGATAAATAACCTTGTCTTCGAGAGTAAATTTTTGATTTTCCAGAAACAATGGTCAACCTCTGAGAGTTGGGCGATTGTGATCTTCGTGTTGAATTCGCACATTTCTTGTCAAAATTTATAACAATCGAAAGAAAAAGAAAACTAACAAAAACAAAAACCCGGTAGGTTGGCATCATTTGACACAGATGGTTCACTGTTTCGCGAGTAAACATGCCGCGGTAAAATAACGCGGTAACTTGATCACGGGTGTCTGGAAAACCCGAATAGCGAATAGCGAATAGCGAACAGCGAATAGTCGCTAATAGCGAATAGTGGCGAATAGTGACTAATAGTCGCGAATAGTGACGAATAGTCTTCAATAGTCACCGCCTTATGCTGAACAATCTCGTAATCAAAGCAAATAATATGCTCACCTGTCGTCGAAAGAGAGTTTCGTGCATGCTTTTACAGACATTCTAAAGAAGAACAAACGTCAAAATGCAAAAATATAAATCACTTTCATTGATACATCAAGCTCATGATCATCTCCTCGCACAGTGGCGCCCGAACATAAATTTTAGATACTCACATTCATCATCCTCATCTGCGCTGTCCGATCCGGCGAGACACGTTCTGTAAAAAGGAATAAAATCAAAATG
Organism: Montipora capitata; assembly: GCA_949126865.1. Lineage (NCBI taxonomy): Eukaryota > Metazoa > Cnidaria > Anthozoa > Scleractinia > Acroporidae > Montipora > Montipora capitata. The sequence goes on along the minus strand of OX421447.1, from coordinate 63,184,726 downwards.
TGAGGCAAGTGGTTTGTGATTAAAGAGACAAACGAGCTACTCTGATAACCATTGCGTTAATTAATTATCCAAATAAGCAACAGGATTTCAGTGCATTTATTACCTTTTTTTCTCAGGGCTCAAGCTGTCCTTCGCCGACACATCTCTGCTTTTTAGCGGGAAAATCCCATCCAACGTTGCTGCGCGGTTGACCAGGAAGTACTGGGTACCAAATTTTCGTCATTTCGTCACCATCCCCTCCCCCCCCCCCCCTACACCCTTATTTGCCACTATTTGTTACTATTCGTCACTATTCGTCCCTATTCGCGACTATTCGCCACTATTCGCACTATTCGTGACTATTTGCTGTTCGGTATTCGCGACTATTCGCTATTCGCTATTCGGGTTTTCCAGACACCCCTTGATCACTGCGCCCGCTGAATTCGATGTGCGATTTACTCGGTGCAGCCAAACTTGTACAATTACAACAAAACAACTAAAATCTCCCAAACTGTTTTTCGCTGATGGTAACTTTTTATATTCGTGGTTCAAAATTAATGTTGTTTTCATGTCGTAGATTTTGTTACCGATGGCAAAATATTTTATGCTCGATCGACCGTCCTGAAACTTCCTTCTGCTCTTCTTAAAAATTGTGTATCCATATTTATTTACTTTTACATCAATATTTGTTTTGCATAAAGCAAGCTAACAAAATCTGTATCTTGCTTGGTTCGCATTTGATAGCATTAAAATAGAATTTTCGGTCCTATGCTTCTGTTACTGAGTGGTATATTTCTTAGGTCGCCCATCCAGATACTAACCCCGCCGAATAGGCAATAACTTCAGCTTTCAACTTTTGTTTACAAAGCTGTCAGATGCTGTCATGATCAGTGCACGCTTACACTTATGGTGGAAAGAAATTGCATGATCAACATGTCAGCCCAGAAGCCAATGTTTCTCGATTCCCTTTTATAATCTCCTAGAAGACAACACACAGCTCAGTTGACATTATGGAATAAATCGCTGTGTTACTTCACTACCACACGTAAGCAATGCGTGTCAATTTTTTTTAAAGAGGACAGGAATTTCTTCTTTCTGACAAATGATTAATTAATAGGCCGGTAGCCAGGTTTTTAACCTCAGAAAAGGATCTGTTTCGTCGTACGAACGTGTGAGGACCTGTGAGCCAAAGGGCCTCTGCTAGTATGACTTCTGGTATGACTTCTGGTATGACTTCTGGGTGACCCCCCCCCCCCCCCCTCAACTTGAAAAAAATTGCGTGGAACGCTGCACGTACCACAGGCAACCCAGTGTACCCTCACGGAGGGTCTAGTTTCAATAAAATTTTGAAACCTAGGGTAATTTGTTGCAGGGTAAAGCTATTTTAGACTCTAAAAGCTTTCCACCGTGAACAACATCAGTTTGATGGATGGCGTGACCGATGCCGTATCTTCCATCCGTGAAACTGACGTTCAGTCACGGACGACTGAGCACGAAAATTTACGACAATAAACCGAACAACTGTCTCGGAATTGCGAAGAATTTCCCGCTATGCATTGTTGTTTGGCGGGCGATTTCGAAAGGAAAATAATAAATTTTCCGCGTCCGCGAGATCTGCAAGTTGCTACTCAGTTGTTTGTATTCAGCACAAGCCGTAAGCTATGGCTTTGCCTGCAAATGCCGACGAAAGCGGCATAGGTGAAGGCGGCCATTTAGAAAATGAGAAAGGTATTAGTGCTACCGAATCCGTTTGTACTTGGCAGGAGAAGTTAAGAGGGTCGACGAACAAGTATATTGGCTACGTTGAATCTGTTGAGGCAGCCATGACTGTGATTAGACCATATGAACTGGAAACAACAACAAAGTTTTCTTGCTTTAAATCAGACAGAATGTTTGGAGCTGGAGGTAAGATTTGTATTATGGGCCAAGGAAGTAATAAACAATAATAAGATAAATAATAATATAAAATAATTATAGCAAAAAGCGTGATAACAATTAGAAGCTTGTTTATTGACAACAAAGGACATTTTATTACATCAATAAATGTTCTATTTAAAGTACTGGATTTGGTAGGATAGGGATATGAACGTGTGTGTGGAGGGGGAGGAGGTAAGAATTTTGGAGTAGAATGTGCACGTTCACAGTGGTATTGAGAATGTGATAATTTATCAGTCAATAATGAAGGTCTAAAGTTGAATAAATAGTAAGCTTATCTGCAAAGGCTGTATGTAATACATGGGGTTGACTAAAGCATAGGTTTCACTCCAGACTACAGTTGAGATCATAATAAACATAACAAAAACTTTCCTTGTTTCCACGGCACAGATCCCTTTGCCAAGCAAAGGAAAGTCTTTTTTAAAGATGATAAAATACCATTTGATGGAGTTCCCTTCAGCATAATTGGCACCAAGGTATTTGACTGCCAACATGGCCCAGACAGGAAAAAGTCATTTAAAGCAAGACATTCTGAAGACAAGGTATGTTGGTTATGACCACATGTATGGAGCATTTTTCATCAGGCATCGTGCTTTTAGCACTAAACAGTGAGGATTAAAAATATCAATCTTTTAACTACAGATTGATGATCACTCATTTATAAGGAGGAAGTTTTTACCTCAAGATACAATGAAGTTTGGCTGCCCTGCAAGTATTCGTCTATCAGAAGTGATAAAGTATTGCAATTACACGTACAAAACTACAACCACAGTTATAATAATATTAATAACTAATTTATCAGAAAAATATGTCC
>OX421447.1:63159498-63164498 GCA_949126865.1 Montipora capitata | reverse complement strand
CGACAATCAATATTCACTTGCAAGCTATTTTCTTTCTTATTTTAAAAAAACGTTTTTTACATTAATTTTTGGTCATGGAAGTTAATTTTAAAAGACAGGCATTTTAATGATACAAATATTGCAACGTGCCTGCAAATCATTGTCAAGGGGAAACATAATGACTGGATTTTGTGTAAACCTAGTAAATGCAAAATTCTACTGTTGTTTTAAATCATCCATGTTGCCATGGAAATAATCAAAAACTCGGATTTCACCCCCAGAACATAATGTGCGATAAATAAGTGGGTAGACTAGCTCGAATGGTTCGTATGTTCCCTTCTAGTCCTTCCCCACTGCAATAATTTTTTTTCCTAGTATGTAGTTAATTGTTCCCTTAAGTAATTTAGCTAAGTTTTCTTTTTGCAGTGAAAATGGAATTGAATGAAAAATTAAGTTTTCGTCCATGCAAAAATTTGAGCTTTGTATCTACAAAGAGTCTCACATAACACCCGTATGAATGGAAACCACTCACAACCAACAACATGTACATGTATACAGTATCACTTACCATGCGTGACATTCCCTTGTAAATTTCAAGGCTCTGGACCATAACAATTGCCATATTTAGAGTGTCCAGGCCAATACTATGGCTTGTTGGGCCTGTCTGAAGTTCCAATGCTTTTTTAAGACGGTCATACAGAACATGCAAGCTGAGCGCCAGGCGCAGTACATGCTTATTTCGCTTGGAGTTGTTGACATTGGCTTCGACATCAATGGCGGATCCTTGAGAGTTAGGCAAATGATCTTGTGGCTTGGCAAACTTAAAAAATGCCTCCCGTGCAGTGGCAGTAAGGGTTTACTTTACTGGGGGGTTGTTGTTACGTTCAGCATAGATTTGCTCCAGCACTCCATCTAAAGACTGGATTGGAAAATCTTCCAATGCTCCACTATGTTGAGCCATAACCTCCAAGTCTTTCTCTTCTTTTCTCTGGTAGAAAAGAAGAACTCGTTCTGCAAAACCATTTTCTGCAGAAGGCATCTTTGGCCAAACGGTTTGGAGGAACTGTTTGGGAGTACTGAACGCTAGAAGTGAAGCTCTTGCCGAGGGTATCCCTGTGCGTTTGCCTTTGTTCCCCTTCAGCACGTACCAGCAGTCTCCGTCGAAACATTTGCACAAGCGTTCCAGCGTCAGGTTGGCGAGGGGAAACTTGGACAAACTTGTTATTTTCATTAAAAATGAATGTGCCTCGTCGATGCAGAGGACAGGGACTGTGTCTCCTGACACAAAATGATTGAACAGGCCGTTGGACGACGCGTCGTCCATCACAATACTTTTTTCGATTTTTGGTTCGAAATGTTCCACGATTGGATCTATACATCCTAAGTGGCAAGCGGGTGTTTTGCCAGAACCTGAAGGCGCGATTACAACCGTAAAAAGGTTCCCCTTTTCTCCATAAGTTGAAAATACTTGCAATGTACTCTTTCCAATGAGCGCGCTCGTCGATGTTAATGCACTTAAAAACAACATTTCTCGAGACGTTCCGTGACTTGTCGCGACTTTTTCTAGCCATTCTTTCTCAGCTACCGGGAAAATTTCTTCGAAAGGTAGCATGGCTAGATTGCAGAATACCCGGCCCACCAAATGTCCTACTTAAAAAAGCTGCCACCGCGGTCCCGCAGTCGTGTTTAACAATGCTGCTTCCGCGTCCACTAAATGCCTTACTTAAGAAACTGCCACCGCAGTCCCGCAGTCGTGTTTATCAATGCTGCTTGTCCGCAGTGGCATGGGACAGAAAATGATATTCATGTAAACAACTCTGTTCCTAAACCCGGCATTCTACAGTCGCTCCACTTCTTAAATTTCATTTTGTTGTTCCGTTAACTAGACTTTTCACGAGATTGAGTGAAGAAAAAAGGATTCGTTTACTCATTATGCCTAAGCACTCGTTTCAGTGCTTAGGTCTAAGCACTCTCCTAAAATTTTAGCTTTCATTTTGCGGTTCGGTTACCTAAGTTTTCATGAGATCCTGTGAAGAAGAAAGCACTCGTTTACTGATTAAGCCTAAGCGCTCGCTTCAGTGATTAGGCCTAAGCATTCTCGTAAAATTTTAGCTTTCATTTTGCGGTTCGGTTAACTACACCTTTCGTCTAAAATTCCCTGGTCATATTGCGCCCGTGCGCAAAAATAAAAGAACCAAAAAACATAAACACGAAAATTGCTATCGTGCGCTCACTGGAGGCCGCACAGTTTATTAATTACAAGGTGATTCGGCAAAAAACTACACTAGGACAGTACCAACGAGCATCCACAGGTTGAAAAAACCTCACCGCGCTCGTTGCGGTAACAGAGAGGAAAAAACCCCAGCCCCATGGATGGTGCTGTCCGACCTGCTGGGCTCGGTCTTATCAAATTCCTAAAGATTTCGAGACGGACAGTAAGGATTGAAAATTATCTTTAACGTAGCCATCTTTGGCATTCTCACTCAACCAACGACCATGTCTTTTAAAAAGTCTATCATTAATGCCCGCATTGGCGGCCGCGGTGGCTCCTCCGGCCCTGAGACTGTGAAGACTTATATAGGAAACGTCTGTTATGTCCTTAAAAGCGTCCTTAACGATCTCCCGGGCTCTGCTGTAGCTCAAGCCTTGGCGCCGGACCTTGGAGGTGGATCTAGAGGACGATAGAGCTCTAAACAACGGCAAATCCTCACCAAGATCGATTTTTGCGGCAGCAATGTATTGCTCCAACGCCTTAACGGGGCACGTGTCTTGATTCGACCGCGCGATTGCAACCCACGCTCCGTCACGAAATTGGTCTGTCTTGGACGATTCTAAAAATATAGACACATAAGTAGGAAAAAATTTAATGTCACAAGCTCTTATAGAGCATAACTCACTGAAACGAAAAAAGCCAGCATAACCTAAGAGACATAAGGCTACTGTCCTCAAGTCGGACAAAGAGGGAGACTTATCTGAAATCTTGGAAGTTACAAGCGCTTTCAACATTTCGCTGGTGATGGGCTCTTTCTTTGCCTTCGGTTTTCCCAGAATTCTTTGGGACGCACTAACCATGGAAGAAACAATAGGATGGTCGGAGACCTTCGGCAGACCAGCCAAGCGTTGAGCCCAGTCGATACTGTAAACAGCATTAAGTACAGGAGAAGGAGAGTTGGCTTCAGAAATCAGGCATTGTAAGTAGGCCGCAACATGAAACGAATTGGCAGGCACGTGGCAAAAGCAGTTAGACGAAGCCCAAAGCTTCCAGCGCTTAAAACCAGCCAAACAAGTACGAATGGTGCCTTCCGCTTTCGAAGCAAGCACTGTTTCCTGAACGCGGCTAACCAATGGCTGCAGATGATTAGGGAATGTGGCAGAGAATTCGCACCACATCTCTGACTGGAACACATCTGTAAAAAGGAAAAAGAGAAAAGAAGCGACAAGCAAGCAAAAAACGACAATTCGAATAAAGATATAAAGAAAACAAAGGCAAGCGAACAGCAATGAGAAACGAAGACAACAACAACAAGTTCAAGGAGGAAACTGGCAAAATCACCACTCCACAAAAATAGTTGCTTCCAGGCAAAATCTTACGTTCCGGGCACAGCTGGTTCCACCCCCATTAAAATCTCGGGCACATATGACCCATGACACACGGGTGATAACAAACACCCCTATAAGAATCCCAGGGCAAAGATGGCCCCAGGTACATATGGTCCCACTTGGACGGAAAAGCCCATCCTAAAATATCTCGGGCACAGATGGTCCCACTTGGGTGAGAAAAAACATCCCTAAGTATCTCGAGCATGGTCTGACTTAGGTGGAAAAAATCACCCTGAAATACCTCCGGTGCAGATGGACTCGCTTGGGTGAAAAATCACCCCTACATATCTTGGGCACAGATGGTCCCACTCGGGTGGAAAAAATCACCCCCGAATAACTTGGACACAGAGGGTCCCACTTAGTGTAAATCACACCAGAGTTCTGGGCACAGATGGTCCCAAAATAGACGGGCGCAAAAAAGGCCCCGATATTAAGTAACTTATTATGCCTTCAAAACAAAAAGAACAAGGCATAAACAAGAACTGAATCTGAAAAACAAAAACAAAAAATAAAAATAAAAATAAAAGCGAGTCGCCTCCAGAGAACACCAAGAGGATGAATTAGCATACAAACACTCCTAATATACTCTCCCGAGAGTCCCTTGATGGTTCATACCGACGAGAGAATATTTTTCCGCTAATTTTCAAAACGCGGAAAAATTCAACTCTCGTCTAAAATTCCCTGGTCATATTGCGCCCGTGCGCAAAAAATAAAAGAACCAAAAAACATAAACACGAAAATTGCTATCGTGCGCTCACTGGAGGCCGCACGGCCCCAAGAGTACAAAGAAAGGAAAAAAGAAAATCCAAAAACCGGCCGAAACGAGATCTTTGCGAACTTGAACACCGATATTTTTGGCGCTCTCGCGCGATAAATTTCCTCCGATGCCATCGTCAAGGTACATCAAAGCTAACAGGCCACAACCCCTCCAGAACTTAACTAACTGGCGCATAACTTTAGTAAAAACGTATGGCGCTGAAGTAAGACCAAAAGGTAACACCTTAAACTCGTAGAATTTCATCGCGCCGCCGACTGAAGGCCATTTAAACGACAGAAACTTCATGTGATCTTCACAGATATCAATGTGATGATACGCCGACTTAAGGTCAAATGAAAAGACAAACATACCAGGTGAAAACAGCTGAAGAACAGTTCTTAAATCTTCATATTTGACAGACTTCTTCACAACAAATTTATTCAGATGAGATAGGTCCAAAATCAGACGCAGCTTTCCTTTATTAAGTTCCTCCTTAGCTTTAGGAATGTTTCCGCTCTCCAAGGCTTTCAGTGCTGTACCACTCGTCTTGGCCACTTTACGATTGAAACTAAACTGCTGCTCGTTTCCTTTCTTCTTAAACACGTAGGTGTCAGGTTGGAGGTCTGACGCTATTTGAACGGCTAAACCTGACTGCGCTTGCAGC
>OX421447.1:63149498-63154498 GCA_949126865.1 Montipora capitata | reverse complement strand
ACGTCAGTTTCATTCGATTTTCTGTGACGTCAGTTGTGAGGTTTTTACACCGAGGTTAAGCCGAAACGAGGGCGGTGTGTGTTGATCGAAGTTCAAAAGCATCAACACTAAATAAAGTTATTCTGCAAGCCCCTTAAGTAATTTTGCAAAGGTTTTCTCCAATATTTCTCTCCATGAAAACGGTAACAATTTGCTTTGCGTAGCCAGCCGGCGGTTTGTGTCATAAATTCAGTCGGAGATTCTTGTCAAACTACTCTTCACATTTTCATCTCTCGACGGGATAATTTTTCATTGCCGCCAGAAATATTTTAACACAGTAATTTACAAAGGTTGTTCTTCAAAGCTGTTGTTATTTCATGTCCAAATTCGACGTACCAATTGGGTTTCTGTAGTGTGGAAGTTGGGTGAAATTTGCGATTTTTTGAAATGCCTGAAACTGGTTTTCTTCTAAAGGCCAAAACATTCTCATTTCGACAGCTTATCCAAATTTTATTACTGTGTTATAAAGAGCTACAGTTTGTTTATATTGTGTTTGTGTTTCATAAACAGACACCGCCGCGTCTTACCGTACGAGCGAGTTAAAAATGTGTTATTTTCCGCCAATTTTACCATGATTCGAAGGAGGCCAACATGCCGTGTTTTCACACTTTCCGCAATTTCGCAAAATTTAAAAAGCTGTTGAAACTTTTAATGTTATTTTGAAAATACTTCACTATAGAGGTTACTTGGGCAAAATATGAAGGAATTCGAAAATTCACGACTGACGCCCAATTCTCGATAATTTCAGACATTGGCTCTTAATTCGGGCAGAAAAAGTGCCATAAAATCAGTCTCCGAAAGCAAACGAAAACTTCCTCACACTGTATTTGGGGTAGTACAATCATCTATTAGAACTGAAAATTTGGAAGCGATATCTTAAAACCCGTCGGGACAGGAGGTCCGAGAAGTGGTAATTTTTGGCGTTCAAATAAAGCCTTGAAGATTTCGCCTGCAGTTTACCGTCTGCTGAATAATTCCGCCCCCTACTTGAAAGCCAATAGACCTTTCCCGCATTCGTCACAAGCACTCGCTCGAAAACATGAAAATGAGGCTCGAGTGGACAACATCAAACATGGCGGGAAACCCTTTGACTTCTTCGCACGGTGGTCGTAGCATATATTGCAGTGTACCTGGTTGAAAAAGTTCTTTTTATAACAATGAGGGGGAAAAAACTAACATTTCATTTTTTTTCATTTCCTCTCGAGGCCAAAAGTAGGAATCGGTGGCTTTTGGCAATTAAGAGACAAGAAGACCGAGACGGATTTGTTGTGACTGAATACACTAAGGTGTGTGAGCAACATTTTCGCCCAGAGGAAATTAAAAAACAGTTCAGTGGCAGGAAAGATCTGAAAGACAAGACTACTATTCCTTCCATTTTCAGCTGGAATAAAAGTGCAAGCACACCTAATCGAAAATTACCCAAAAAGAGATGTCTTCCAGAAAGTTCTGAGGAAAATGAAGAAAAAATTCGGGCTGAATCAGAACCATCACCAAGGTTGTTTAATGAAGACAATGCAAGACCGACAGTGGCCTGTGAAAATTGCGCTCATTTGAGAAGAGTCGTGGAAAAGTTGGAGGTGAAATTGTCACTTTTGATTAAACAAAAAAGTGACGTTGAAAAGGAAAGAAGTGAGCTGAAAGGCAAAATACAAAAACTAGAAAAGGGACAGTTATATCCAAGAACATCAGAGAACAAGAAGATGTTTTCAAGTCATTCACTGGTTTTCATCCAGTTAAATTTGACATTCTTTTTCAACTTTTAAATCCTGGTGAGAATGGTAGTAATATGAAATACTATGGGCCTTCAAAGAATGGGTCAGATGAACGTGAAGAATGTAAATTTACTGAAGGAAGTAAGCCTGGTGTGAGCCCTAAATTGGATGTGATTGAACAATTGTTTATGTTTTTGGTGTGGTGAAGGTGTGGATTTGGACATAAAGGTAAAGGTAAAGTAACTTTATTTAACGTCGGTAGTTCCTTCAGCTACGAGGCTGGTATCAATGGAAGCCGACGGTGCACCCTATACCCCCCTCCCTCTGTCAGTGTTCCGTTTTACGGGTATTTAAAGCTATAGCTACACGGATCAGAGGAAAGTCGAGACAGACGTTGAAGTCGTCGAGGATCGAACCGGGGACCTCTCGCTCCGAAAGCCGCGCACTAGCCGTCCTCTCGCTTGGTTATTTGGCCTTGGCAAATCAACCATTTCAAGGTACTTGATCACCTGGTCAAATTACTTGTACTTCTGTTTGGGAAATATTCCCATATGGCCTTCTAAAGATCAGATTGTTTCATCCATTCCAACATGTTTTAAGGACACTTATCCCTCAACAAGATGCATCATTGACTGTACAGAAATCTTTGTACAAGTGCCTTCTAGCCTAACTACACAGAGTGTCCTTTACTCACACTTATAAGCACCACGTAACATACAAAGCTTTAGTGGGCATCCGTCCTTCTGGAGCTATAACTTTTGTGAGTCAATTGTATCTTGGGTCGCTGTCAGATAAGGAAATAGTTTCCAGGTGTGGTATACTACACCCAGAACTTTGGGAGAAAGGGGATTCAATTATGGCAGACAGAGGATTTACAATCCAGGAATTAATTACCCCTTTAGGAGTTAAGTTAAACATACCTGCATTTCTTGATGACAAAGAGCAGCTTGACAAAGAAGATGTTGTACTTAGTCAAACAATTGCTTCTGTTAGAATCCATGTAGAACGTATTATTGCTCGTATCAAGAAATTTAAAGTCTTGAAGACTGAAATTCCACTTAATATGAATGGGACCATAAACCAAATATGAACAGTGGCTTGTCTTCTCTGTACCTTTATGGACCCGCTCATTAAGCAATAATAATGTTATGGTTTTATCATCATTTCCTTCAAAGTGCACATTAATTTCCAAGGGTCAAGTTAGTTTATGAATCAACACCAAAACTGAATTTTCCCTTTCTCAAGACTAACTAACGTTCCTTTTGTCAATGAAAACACTTCCCCTCTTAGAGAGGTTAGGGTTAGAGATTATTGCACAAATCATTGCTCTCATAGAAATTGAAGAACATGATGTTAAGTAATTGCAGAACATTTAATAGTTTTAATATTCGTGCCATGGAAGTCATCTTTATAAGAATTCTATGAAATACTCCTCCTAATATATTTCCAATAAAATAGAGTAAAAACCTGCATACAAGAACCTAGATCTTTCCAACTTAGCCGAAACAGGTTCTTATAGAAATGGTATTTAGTGGGATTTTAGGCCTCTGCGGTTCTCAAATAGGTTCTTAATTTAATAGGGGCTGTAGTGAGCAGCAAAGTCAACTAATCTAGGACATATGAGAGAAATAAATGGATCTGCATTCTTAATAATTGCATTGTGTAATCCAGTATTGGCAAAGACATGATATGGTTCCTTTAGTTCATTGTTTAAATCTTAATGAGTGAAGTTTTTTTTCTGTATTTCATCTGTGCTTTTTTGTAAAATAAGAACCTATTGAAAATTATAGGATAAATAGGTTCTTATGAAAAGGGGGTTTAAAATAAAAATCTTAGCCTGACAGTTTCTTAAATTTTAGGTTCTTACATGCGGATTTTTACTGTACTGTAATAACATTGCAGTGCAAAGTAACCTTATCCTTGACGCCCTAACACCCATCAACAGGAGTCTAAAAGCTAGATACTATGGTAAACTGGTATACAAAGTCAACCCACTCTAAACCACAGAAACCCATAACTAGCTGGACTTGGGTGTAATATCCCAGGTGATGATCTTTCTTCAGGTTCGGTTTACCATCAACTAATTCTATGTAAAACGATTCATCTTGCATCGCCTCCTCTGGGGTGTGGTTCTTTTTCCCCTCTGGACATTTCACTTCAATTGTCCCTATCTTCCCAGATAAGGAACATGGATCAACAACAAGACCATCAGGACTGCCTTCAAGCCAAAACATGCATGGGGGAATCACCATCTCTGTCTCTCTCAAGGTAATTGGCCTCTTCAAATAGTGCTTCATGACATCATAATATTTTTCTCTGCAACTGGCTCAAATTTTATTCCATGCTTTAGCTTTCTCTGCTGAATTACTGGAATTTCATCTAGAGGCTTAAATGGCTGGTTAAGTGCCTTGGCAAGATTATTAAAACTTCGTTTTCTTACATATATTCTGTGACACACTGACCATCCAAGTCTATTTTTGCGGTGTTTTATCCATTCATCACATTGCCTTTGCTTAACAGTCCTCTTTTCGATATCAACACTTTCTTGGTCAGTTACCCTTAAGTGCTCAATGAATTTTTTTTGCACAGTACTGAAATGAAGAGCTTCAGGTAAATCTGGGAAATGGAATGGCAAGTTTACTTTGTAAATGTCAGTTGAATCTGCTTGAACAGGGTTAACTGCTGGTTCCAGGTTGGTGACGACAGTTAAATTGAACTCCAAAGAACTTAAATGAAAAGAGAGGGGAGATCCAATGACCATTGGCCCATACCTGATGTCTATATTAGTCAGCAATTCAGGCTTTTTAGGGATGACATGGGCAAACGCAATAAGAGGATGAATTGATTCTAATTCCTTTTGCATTACTTGAACTCCACGGATATCAATTTTTTTTCTTTCCTTGACTCTTGGATCATACAGAGTTGGTTTTATCCCCTTGTTCGTTAACTCCTTTTGAACTGATGTCTTCATTATGGGTTCTTTAGGCAGACCTTTCTCACCTTAGAACAACAACAAAAAAAAGTTTGATCGTTATACCTATGGTCATACAAATTTATCATACAACCTTATCAAGACATGTTTCAGCATGAATATGCTATTATCAGTTTAATTATTCTGCTGGCAGACGAAAACCGAACATTTGAACTATTTGCAGCTGAGCTGCCCGAAAATAGGTACTTAAAGTCTAATTAATGACAAAATCAATTGATACTTTACCTGGAATACCCCATTTCCTTGACATGCTTGTA
>OX421447.1:63131998-63144498 GCA_949126865.1 Montipora capitata | reverse complement strand
GGTCTCAAGATCAAAAGCCAGACTACATTAAGGGGTGCCTGCTCACTCTGTCACAAGGTCCCTTCTACTTTAAAACTTAATGGAAACCCTGATATGTTAACACACCCGAGTCCATTTCTTGATTTGTCGCACAACAGGCGAGAAATAGTACAGAACATGACCATGTCAGGCAATGGTCAGGCAATTAACTCATACCATGTTATGTTATGTAGTAATTTGTACTATTACTAATGTGGTCAATTAAATTGTCACACTGGAAAGTTTTCACAGGGCTGCCGTAAAGGACATTCACCTGTACCAGTTGTTAACCATGAGCTCACATTGTGAAGGAAATGAAAACTAGAATCAGTTTTTGATATATTGCAGGTGAAAATTTAATGACAGCCCTGTTTAATGCTGGTTTTTTGGGTGTATGCTTTGAATTAGTTCCAGATCGGCTAAATGTTTTTGTTGGGATAGAAGTGATATAAGGAAAATGGACAGTGGTAGATTTTAATTACAAAAATTGTTTTTGTGTAATACTTTTCATTTATTTAATTTCACTCACTTTAAGATCTACACCATCCCCTCAAGAGAATTTCTTTTGCATGTTAGTTTGTGCTTACAAGCTGTTTTAATTTCCAGGGACTTATCTCATTCGCTAGATAGTTTGGCTGATTTTTTCATGCCGCATAGATTTTTCAAAATCATTACTGTTTTTAGGCGTTTAAGTTTCAGAAACTTACATTTGTTCTGCAACATTAATTATTTTACTGAAATTTAACAGAGTTGTTTTTGTGATTATGGCTTGTATGTATTGCCTTGTGTATGTATGTACACTGTATACATAGTTCCTAAATTCGGAAAGCACATTATATGTTCATGGAAGAATATTATTCTAAAAATCAACATGTTTATCCAACTAGAGGTATACATCTCTATTCAAGAATTCTCATTATTTGGTGGAGAACAGTCATTTTCTGTTTATACAAAATAATGAAAAGCAGCAAAATGATACTTCCCTCAAGACCTCTACTTCTTTAGAACAGCAAGGAAACTGTTACCCAAAAAACTCATCTTCTTTTGAAAAGAATCCTAAACCTTCTCTGGTGACGAAGAATCTAACTTGAAAGATCCTTCAACAAGACATAGTTTTATGATTAAAAGAATGATTTATTCTTTTGGAAAGGATCTCGTGTTAGAGTCTGGTGTTTTGCTCTCTTTCATCTTCCACGATACAAAACAAAGACAGTCTTTTAACATTTGAAACTAAATCCCGGATCAGTGCATTCAGCAGCGACACAATCTGCTTTACATTTCCACGTTACACAAATTCTAATCGAAAATCCCAGGCAACACTTGACAACACAGCCCGTTGGTAACATTCAGCACAGATTTTTGTCCAGGCATTTCGCTCCAACACGTCATATTGTTCCTTTTTCAGTTCTAGGTTGGGATATCCTAATTTTGCTAAAGAAAATTGCATGCCATCGTGAAACAAATCCTCCACTCTCTCCGCCATTTTGGCCTTACGCCTACGCCTGCGCAATGGTGTTCATGACAAGAATCTTGTCATTCGAAACGGATTATCCCAGAGTCTCTCGTAACCCGACCCGCTGGTCAAGGGGAACGAAGACTCTGGGAACGAGATTGAAATCCGAGTATCTGGAGATACGCAGAACGTATGCGCAATAACAATAGTAGGCACCGTCCTTAATATACATTAAAAAAAGCAAGGGACCTAATATACTACCTTGCGGAACCTCAGAAGTAACAGTGCAAGTAGTTGACAGTCTTCTATTTACATTACATCTTTAGGTCCGATTCCTTAAGTACGATTGAAACCACGTGATAGTTGCTTGGTCGGCCTCAAAGTATGACATCTTGCATAAAATAATTTCATGATCGATAGTGTCCAATGCCTTTTCAATATAATAGGGCGTGATGGAAAGCAAGTCAGAATCACGTCGTTTTCGTCTGCCGAAATCGTCTCCCTAAGTGATTCGGCTAACGAGCCCGTTCCAGTTTCAATTAAATATTAAAAAATGATTGGGTCGTGAACATTTTCGCCGAACGGCTGAGGTTAAGAGAGGTAAAGTGCCGGTTTTAGACTGCGGTGGACTTTTCAAAGACTATAACTACGCAAGGTTTAAGCCTTAAGTGCAGACATTGCTGAAATAGATGCTCTACTGGGTGTCCAAATTCGTTTTAGCCCTCTGGACGCTAATGATAAGTTTCAGGGTGAATATTCGGGAAATTTAAAATGCAAAGTGTGCCTGTATTTTATGTTTTTTTCCGAAGGTTTATTAACATAAAGGTTATTTAAATTTAAGGTCTTGATCAGTAATTGAACTAATCCGGACGTTTTTTTGATCTGTAGTTTCATTGGGCATCAAGATACATGCGCCTGAACAAAATGGGGCACTAGATTGGCTAATAACCTTAATAATTATTAATGAGTTTGAGAAGCACTTTTGAAAGTACTGGGATAACGGAGATGGGGCGATATTTATTTATGTCTAATTTTAAGCCTTTTTATGAAGATCAGTGGCACCCTAGCCAATTTTCATTCAGGTGGATAATTGATATTGTAAATATATCGGTTAGTGACGGTGCAACAATACTCAGTAGCTGCCATCTTTAGCAACTTACCAATGGCTAGGGATCTTTTTAAGGCCAGTAGCTTCCTTTCATCGATTTTTTCAACAGGTTGAGAACAATGTCGGAGTTTTTAGAGAAAACGAATTATCAGAGGGTGACAAGAATGATTCTGCGTTAACTTCTCCAACCGGGATATTTCGAGCTAGCATTTTTGCAATGCTTACTTATAGTAAAGAGCACATTGAAAGCTCCCACGACACCGTCCGTGTTTTTTATAATTTATAGTTCAGTCTATTATCAGCTTGGATTTCCAAAATATTGGACGATTTACTACTATTCCGTGAGCTCAGCACGTTAATAAGATAACATGGCAAGTTTTACGTGGATGGCCTTTGCTACTTTCCAAGTTTGCAGAAAAATATCGTTTTTTGGCAAGTTTAGTTGCATTATTCACCTGGTTCCTAGCCCGTTAAACTGCTGCAACATGACATGATCATTTTTAAAGTTCGATTTCTTTTAAAGAAAATCTTTTCTACGCATTCGGAGCAATAATTGATTGTCTTGTTATCAACGGAGACCGCTTGTTTTTTTCCCGTGATTCTTGCCACATATCATTTAGATCAGAGTGCCAGCTAACATTCCTTCAAGGTATTTGCTCGAGATCATTCAAGAAATAATCTTCTTGAAAGTTTTTAAAATGCCGCATTTCAATTGTACGAGTGCCATTGCGGTCATAATAAGCCTTCCGTGTGGTAAAAACAAGGAAATGATCACTAATTCCAAGGTGAACAACCCCAAAGTTTGAAACATTCTCCGGGAAATTAGTTATACTATACCACTCTCCAACATTCTTATAAATTATCATTATCATTACCATTATTACTGAAGTCTTTCAAAACAGAATAAGTATGTAATCTTTATTTATACACTGCTTAAAAACCTTAAATACATTTACTGGGTTTTGCTAAATTAAATAGAGTATTAAAATTATTCAATCAACTATATACGAAAAAAAATCCTGTTTTCTATGAATGCCGTGCCTTATACTTGATATTGTAATAACTGTGCAAAAGTGACTTAAATTTACTTAAAGATTCTGCTTGCCTTAAAGTTTCTGGAAGACTTTTCCACAGAACAGCACCACTATAGCGAAAACTATTACGGAGATAATTGGTGCATGGCTGTGGAATAGTAATCTCGAAAAGTGTATGAATTAGTATTGGATCGAGCAATAAATTTCGAGCTTAGGTACTCAGGAGCAAGGCCATTACGGGATTTAAAGACCATTAAGGCTTTTTGGATATCACGCTGAGAACTAAGATTTTTCCAATTTAAATTTTGGAACAGGTGCCATGCATCTGCGTCATAGCTTGAGAAAGTTAGAGCTCGCGCTGCACGATTTTGGAGTTTTTGAAGTTTGTCTGCTAGTTTTATGCCACAGCTTCCCCTAACGACATTGCAATAGTCGAAATGCGGCTGAATCAAGGCTTTGTAGATAACTTAAAGATGCAATGTTGCTGGGGGAACAAATTGCCTGGCCCGTTTCAGGGCAGTAGCCAGTACGAGGCAAACCGAGGCACGTACCTCAGCCATTTTTTCGTATTTTATTAAAAGAGAGCGTGGTTTCAATGTTTTCTTTAAAATGTGCTCATTATAAAAACCTATAAAAAGACCTGCGAAGAGAATTTAACCATGGACATTGCCTCAGTTATATTTACGGGAATACCATTGATGCTCAGAATGGGTGAGGCAGTTATGGTGTTTAGCTTTTGTCTCAAGCTGATTAGCATAAACTCAGTCTTAGTAATGTTAAGTGTAAGCTTGTTAGCGATCAGCCATTTGCTGATATTTAGCAAGTCTTTATTCAAACAGGACTGAATGATATTCACATCTTTATCAGCGTAGGTAAGATGCGTGTCATCGACATACATTCTAGGATAAGATTTAGTTAAGCAATTTGGTAAGTCGTTTATGTATAGCAAAAGGAATAGAGGACCCAATACAGTCCCTTGAGGGGATACCACATTAGAGAGAGAAGGTTTTGGAAAGTGAAATACTAACGGAACATATTTGAGTTCGGTTTTCTAAGTATGATTTAAACCAATTGTAAGCGCATTTTCTTGAATTCCGTAGGTACTTAATTTAGACAGTAATATCGTGTGGTCTACTGTATCAAAGGCCTTTTTCAAATCTAGAAATACTACAGCATGAACGTTTTCACGATCAAGATCAAAAGCCCAGCTATCGGTCGCCTCTAGTAGAGCAGTGACCGTAGAATGGATAGAGCGAAGTCCGGATTGACTTGAAATAATGCTATGTTCTGATAGCATTATCAAAACATAGCATTACGACACGCAAAAAATGAACCTTAGTCCCGTGTCCTCGCTTCATCTCCCGACCAAAGTAGGGTGGGAGATGAAATGAAAAGCCTTGGGAACGAGATTCATTGTTTTTTAATATTTATCCGCAGGTTCCTTGGTTATCTTCGAGTTCCCATTTGCTACTCTGACGATATCATGGCAGTACTTTCATTGATGCGTTAAGGAATAAGAAGTAAGTATTGTGCGGTTGTCAGATAAAAAAGGAAACGAGAACTGACTCTGATCTGGTTGATCTGGTAACGAAGAGGGTGGTAAAGGGTATTTTTGTGAACCGCGAATCGCCTTTTTTTATTTTCCGTGAAATGTGAAATAGCCTTTTTTTCCCCCTCGTGAAACGTGATTTTGTGAATTACCGTGAGCCTTGATTTTTGAGAATAATTATCTTTGAAATGACAATCGTGCGTTTAATTCAACGTGAACTGTGATTTTGTTTCATGTTTTTTCCTTCTTTTTATTCTGAGTGAGCAGGAGCCCGAGAAATTATAACAATAGGCTGTAAATATAACTCGACAGAGCAAGGTACAACAACTACATCTGGATTGCATGATTCACTGAAACGTGAGCCTTCGCTTGCTAGCCTTGACAGCTTTGCCGGTCGATTAACTCGGCGAAAATTAATTGGGAAATCGTCTCAGAAGGTAGCGAGACTCTCCGTTCTGGTGAGTTTCTTTATGGCAGACGGTTGTAGCTGTTAACAAACGTAAGGAAATTTGTTTGTGTAAAGAAGTTTTTTTTTTTTTTTTTTTTTTTTCGTGAAACCTGAAATAGCCATTTTATTGTCGGTGAAATGTGAAACTGCCATTTTATTTTCCGTGAAACGTGATGAAGACCCCCCTTTACCACCCTAGCTCAAGGAATGATCAATACGATTCAGTTGACTTTTAGGTTCCAAAATAATCATTAAAAAACGGTGAAGAAGACCTTAACTAAGGTGATTCTTCCTTTGAAATAAAGTTACAGTATTTATACAGTCGAAGCTCTCGTAAGCGACCACCCAGGGAATTCGAAAAGTGGTCGCAACTAAAGCTGGTCGCTTATGAGAATGGGCTCTCGAAAGCGACAAAAATTATAAACGATAGCGAATGTTCGCGTGTGAGAGCTTTCAGCAAAAGTCTCTGGGATTTGTAAATTCTTACTGATGGTACACTGAAGATAACTGTCGGGAACTACTTTACCCTCATTCACATATGCCAAAATATCCTTACAAAACATTCCCAGCCATAACACTCAAAACATTAATTCAAAGCCCGCCTTAAAGAGCGAGGCTTCCCGAAGCATCTTATCAAGAGAACAGTACGGCTGAGGTCATTTTTTCTGGACTGAGACAGTCGGCTTTTAAACAAAAAGCTAAAACTAGAGAGAAAATTCTACCATTTGTGACAACAACAAACTAGCAGTGTCAAACCTTCAAGCAACACTGATGCGCAACTGGAGTTTTATTGAAAACCACCTCGGATTTCTTTAATAGCATACATGTACAGGAGGGGTAAATCACTCAAGCACATGCTCGTTAAAGTAAACTGTGAATTGAAGGTTGCACAATTATCTGTAACCACAAAAGGGAGACCGTGCAGGTCTGTCACATTCTTTCAAATTCTCCGGCAGCGAAGTGGGTTGTGTCTTTGTTAGAGGGTTGACTTACACAGTGATCGCTTACAAGAGCTTAAAAACAATGCGAAAGTCCAGTTGGATAATCACGAAGGTGGCCTCGGTCGCTTACGAGAGATTTTTAAGTGACATTTAAAACGAGGTTTTACATTGGTGGTCATAACTAGAGCTGGTAAATTGGTCGCTTACGGTTTGTGGTCGCAGTGAGAACTTCGACTGTGTGATAATCTTCCAAAAGAAAGAGTGAAAGATATCTGTTGTAGTTACGATATTCAGCTCTGCATTCAAAAACGGAATTAAGGAAATAGGAGTTCGTAGGACTAAGTAGTGTATCTTAAATTTCTTGGTCGATGATGTGAAATGGGTGATATGTGGGTTCTTTCTCGACATTTTCATTGAACCTGTTCTTCCTTACGCTAAGTACAGGGAAATTAATATCATGGTAATGCAACAGATAAAGCTGTGATGGATCTTCTCGACAAGAACTCTTTGTATGTACGCGAATAAAGAATCATCAGAAAGTACTCAATGCACTTTTCCTTTTTTTTTTTTTATCCGAAAAAACAGTCCCGGCTTCATTACTAAATGGTATCTTTTGGGTTCTTTGTGTATCGGAAAAGATGAGAAACAGTATAAAAATTATTACTACGAGCCGGGGTTATAGAGTTTTTTAAGATGAATGAAAGATGAAATGAAGGATTGCGGAAGCAGCGAAAATTATACGCGTTAGTTTCCCTTTGCGCCGCGGGCTATATCAAGAAAATAGGCGGAGATCTCCGCAGAAGGATTTAGAATGGACGAGACAAGTCGTTAGGCTACCTGTATTCTTTCCTCGCTACACCATCAGAGGACTCAATTTCATGTCGGTAGAGCTGAGAAGTGTGGTACTGGCCATATAACGATCATCGTTTCATCCCAATAAAAAACGAGTGGAACAGAAATAACTGTGATGAAGGCTATTGCTTATTAAATAACAATGAGATTATTAAGGGAAATAATAAATTTTAAAATATACCTCACGCAACGAGGATTACAATTGGGTGTAAGCAGTTTAAATATCGTCGTTTTCAGGAGAGCAACGCGACTTTAAACTTTTATTAATTTCAAGGTTTAACCTCAGCCGAAGGGATCATCGTCGCTCTTAAATAAAAAGAAAACGTAATTAAGAGCGTGATCCCTCAAGTTGTAAAAATTAAGGAGAATGGATCAAATTTATGCAAACTCGTCACTTTTTACCATTCAAATCGTATCGGCACGTTATATCAATAGAGTGATTTCCACTTACTTTTACTTTAGAAGCGATGATTCGACTTCGCGGAAAACATAGTTCAGTCTAAACGTTGGGTGTAGTTGAGTTCTGTAAACAACACCATGGCCTCGGAAAAAAATTAAATACTATTATGTGGCTCGTGCTTGTTGCTGATATAACGAGGGCTCTGATTGGCTAAGCGCTAGCGCATTATTCTTCCAAATACTGACTACGAATTATGCAAATTAAAAACGAAACAGAAGGTAGCTGTAAATACTGCTATTTGTTGGGCGGTTGACTCTTGAGACTGTGGTCGAAATTTACCCAAGTTGTATTGATTTTTCTCGAAAATAAACAGATTCAAACGATCATCTCGGAACTTAAAAGCACTCGCATTACCAGATGTGAAGTGATCCTTTCCTCTTGAATCAACAAAAAATCCACATAAAAACAACGTATTAACCTGGAACATTCGGTCTTTTCGGGAACATCTCATATCTCGGCCTTGTTGTATTCACGGGTGTAGCGGTCATCTCGAACGCCTCTGAATTAAGACGTCCCGACCGAATTCTACCATAAAGCTTTCGTAGAAAAAAATATTGGCTGCGTACCATGTGATTTCCAATAGCTATCAATAAATGAGAAAATGAGTTAGGAAACAATATTTAATAAATTGACGATGTAAATTACAGTTGTCATGTTAAACCCAACGCATATGCCGCAAAATCGTGACCCGAAGGAAAAAGTAAATATTCAGATCGTAACCCTTACTGCCAGAGTAATGAGCAACAACGGCTTTAGAATTGCTTAAAGTCCGTTTTGGGTTTTTGGTGTAGTCACTCATTCGCTCGCTCGCTCGCCCAAGTAAATAGTCGAATGAATGAAGGGGTAGTTTCTAAAGAAACTGTGGTGCTGCGTCGGTGGGGAAGTAGTATACAAAAATTTGGTTTTATCAACGGAGTTGATAATGTAAATTGGCCACCGTACAGAGATTCTAAAAGCTGACGTTTCGAGCGTTAGCCCTTCGTCAGAGCGAATCGAGGGATTATGGGTTACGTGTAGTTTTTATATTAGAGTAGGAGCTACGCTATTTGTGGTAACATGGCAACGTGAAAAATAGGAATATATTAGTTAAATGAAAAGCGTTCGTTAATACCGTGAGGATTAAGGGTGCCGATTTGAAAGATGAATTTTTGTTCCAGATTCTTGCGGCTTTCCGTCGTACCTAGATGTAGGGAAAGGCCGCAGATAGCCATGTGTTTTTTGGAGTGGTTAGGCAGATTAAAATGGCGAGCGACTGGCTTAGATGCATCCTTGTCATTCTTCTCAACATCGCGAAGGTGTTCGCGGAATCGGTCGCCTAGTCGTCTACCCGTCTCACCAATGTATAATTTATTGCATAACGTACAGGTTATGCAATAAATGACATTTGCGGAGGTACATGTGAAACGATCGGTGATCTTAACAGATCGCTTAGGTCCCGATATCTTGCTAGTGTTAACAATGAAAAGACAAGTTTTGCATCGTGAGCGCGCGCATTTGAAAGTGCCGGGTTGCTCGTTAGTTTTGAGCGCGCTTCTAACTAAAAAGTTGCCTACGTTTTTGTCGCGTTTGAATGAAATAAGTGGAGGTTGCGAAAAGACTCGACTTGTCGACTTGTGTTCAAGTCTACAAGGGCTTAAAAATTAGCAAGTAGGGTTCTGTTAAATTTAACGTGAATTAAGGCTCAGCACAATTTCCAATAGAAGGCCTAAAAAACCTCGGGAGTAAAAAAAGTTAGTAAGGCGACTGACGTGAAATTTTAAGTGTTAGATACCGAAAAATTCCTCGTGTGTGACAAAATCAAAGCATGTGATGGCCTTTTAATAGCTTCCCCATAACTAGGAAACTAGACGCACCAAGAGCGTAAATTGGGCTGCCTGTGGTACATGTTACAAAAAAACAGAGGGCACTGAGTTGGGTGGTACTGAAGGCGTGGAAACTGGATTTTCCCAGGAGTAATGCTGGCTGGGCCAATCCGAAAATAACAAAGCAAAAAGCCTAGGAATCTCTTGATTCTCGACTGTTTTCTTTGCTTTTTTTCCAGTAATTATCTTGCCTTATTTCGGCTTTCAAAGTGAAGCTCTTGCTCGACGTGTTAAATCTTGTATCAGTAAGTTTTATGGCGGTGTTAATCTTAGGGTTTTTTTTCAAAACACCTGCAGGATTAAGTCTTTTTTTCCTTACAAAGATAGTTTCAGTCGGTCTCAAAGACCTACAATAGTATACAAAGCCAGTTGTTGGGACTGTGATTCCTTCTACATCGGTAAGACAAAAAGAAGATTACATGATAGGAAGTCTGAGCATTTCAAAGCTCTTACACAAGTCGGTCACGCCTCTGCTGTTGCAGACCATACTATTTCTACCGGCCATAACATCAAATGGGACTATTTTGAAATCCTCGCTACTGGAAAGTCTGACTTGCAGTGTTAAAGAATCGCTATTAATCAGGGATTGAAAACCCTCTCTTAATGAAAACATTGGTAGTGAGAAGCTTTTTCTTTATTAATTTCTTCCGGAAGTATCAACTGCCGGAAGTTACGATTTTGTTTTAATACTTTGTAACTAGTCACCATTGCCTCGCTCAAGTTTTAAAATTTTTGTGTAACAGTTTTAACCGTCAACTCTGATGATGTATGTTGCAGCATACGAAACGTCAAGTTTAAAATGAAAATGTTTGTAACCGCTGTTTGTTTTCTTTTCCTGCTGAAATTGAAATAACCCTAGAGCAAAAATATTTATGATGTGGCCTAATTTTATCATGGCAAGTAAGGAAAGGCACGGTATGGCATATGGATGTGTTTGTAAGCGACGAAGTAGTGTTATATTCGTAAGCCAACTCAACCCACGGTGTCATAGAACAGAGTCTCACTGATATTTCAATACGCACAGTTTATTTCGGAACTTCCTGGAACTTGCTATAGCAATAAAAAACTTGAACTCTTCGATTTAAAACAGGAAAAAGAAGTTTATGAACGTGAATTCCTTAAGCCGCCAAGAACACTCAGCCACAGTGTGGCTAAGTGTTCTTGTGTGTTCCTACGTCTTCTTATGTGGTTCGAACATACAATTAACAGAAAACTACCAAAATAACATTCTAAACTGTGATCTAAGGCTAAGCACGCGATAAAGGAAAATCGAATAAAGAACAAATAAAAGGCACTTTAACCAAACTATGAAATAAAAATACTATTCTACACAAAACTGGAAAATTCTGAACTTGCATTAGTCTCCGAGATGTCAATGATTCCTTAAATTTTGATTCGTCAGTGAGAGATGATCTCTTCCAGATGGTAAAAGGAGTGAGTCGTGCTGTGAGAGCTAGATATAATTAAGTTACTTTTAAAGGAAAACAACGAATTCTCTGAGTACAACATGCAAGAAATGTGAGACCTAAGGATCTAAAAAATTAGAAATCTATGTCTCGAAAAATACACATACATTATTGAGCGTGTGAAAAACTAACAGCAGTGTTAACCGAAGTAACAATCCCAAATGTACGAAACTATCGAGGGCAGGTTCCCTTCAACAACTGTAGTTTCTCTTCTTCTGAGAAAAAAGTAAATTCTGGATAGGAACTCATTATTTTTTTTCGCATTTCACACGCTAAATATCTTACCCTTCTCTCTCAGTCCAATAAAATATTGACCCGAAAGTCTCGCTTCCGCACGCTCTGAAACAGACACCGCTGAAACGTGGGCTCAACTGTAACAACAGCTATTGAAAACCTAAACATCTTCGAGATGCAAAAGTAAATTAACGAACACGTGAACCTGAACTGGCAAGATATAAACGTGACAAACACAAAAGCAATGGAAATGGATCAACAATAAAAAGCTTTGGTTACCTGAATGATTTTGGGTTAGAATGAAGCATATACTGTTGAAAAATCCAAAGTTATCGCTTTTCATGCCAATAGACCGATTTCGGTATATTAAAATGAAGTCCTAAACAAAAGGCATCATCTCGAGGCTCTGGGAAATACAAATCCCTAATTCATTCCCCACAGCTTTGAGATAATACCTTTTGTTTCGGACTGCATTTTAATATATCGAAATCGGTCTATTGGTAATGAAAACAAAGTGAGTAGTAATTCGAAGTATGACAAATAGATTGTGCGGAATCAACATATTTTATCTTTTCTCCCGCCCTTACAATTCCGGAAACAAAACACTATTTCTTTTTCAAATAGCTCCTTGTTGAACTAGCTTCTTGTTTGTAAATGATTGTTCGTAAATTAAATTTGATCAAGAACGCAAACACTCACCTAAATGCTCAGTAGATAAGCTTAAAGAAATGTTGTTGGCTTCCCAAAAAAACTTCATTAGTTAAACTAGAACGACTAAACAAGTATTTTCTGACGTGCAAAACTGTGGCTACTTATTAATTATTTGCAAAAAAGAACACTTGAAATACGAAGTGGCTAAGAATTCTTGTCATCTTAATGAAAACAATCAGTCCACAAAGACAGAAAAATCTCACAACAGCAGTTCATGCCTACGAGTTGGCATGGCAACCGCGATGTTTACCTTCCGCCTGATCTTAATTCTGCTACCCACGTCTACTTCCGGCACGATGGCCATAGACCTCCGCTCACTCGCCCTTATGATGGTCCATTCCACGTAGTTCGCCGCCTGGACAAG
>OX421447.1:63106998-63121998 GCA_949126865.1 Montipora capitata | reverse complement strand
GTATTCAATAAAAAAAGAAAAAGGAAAAACAATTTGAAAAAATTTGCTATTGTGCCCTTCAAGATTTTAAAAGGATATCTTATCTTTTATGCTTTTTACGCTCAAGCTAATGGGTTTTTTTTACAATAATATCCATCGCTTTAATCTTTTTTCCACCTGCGTATGCGAAAGGAAACGTATGATATAGTGTTTTTCTATAATAGCCTTACAGTTACTTCACTGTGCATTTTTAATTGTATTTTCTTTTCAGTTGGCTTCTTTAAAATATAAGTAATGTGTTTTATTTCACGAATGGCGCTCAAGTTTACCCTCATTGGTTCACCGAGTCATCGGATGTATTGTGCCTGGCAGGGAGGGGTTGGATAGGAGTCGAGATCGCAATGCGATTTGATAGGAGAGAGGGGAAAACATATGCCTACTCTAGTTCCAGGGATTTTTCTTCCGCTAAAGGTGAAATTTTCCTGCATATCGTTGACCTTTTTCATATTTTTTTGCGCAAGCTTTTTTTGGATGCTTAGGGAGTTTTCCTCGCAACCTATCAGACTGTATTTGAACAAGTTCGATTCCGGGATGTCAGACCATTTGACGCCAAATAATGACACAATCCACTAGTGTATCTGTAAATGTACATGTGTTTTGGCACGGACAAATTTCGCTTGTAATCGTTCTGTTATTGTTGTGGAAATGCACGCTCCACTTTGCTGTCCGTTGTTGAATTTTTCAAGATTTTCGACTTGTTGTTAAGAACAAATCAACGTGACAAAAAACCGTGCACGATTTTGTTTGCCTCAAAAATAGCAACTTCAATTTTGTAAGACACCAAGTGACGGCTGTTTAATAACTTATGTGTGTCTCTGGTACTAACTTTATTGGCTGAAATGGTGAGTTGAATTGAATCGTTACAGCCTTGTACCCTTTTGTAAACATATACATTCTACCATAATTTAAAGTGATCTTTTCCATTTTTATATGTCAGATTTTTGGGGGCTGCTTATGAGTCTTTAATGTTTTGAACAGTCTTATCATGACGCCGTAAGCTGGAACGAAGATGACAACAGGTAATGAAAAGTTTTTACCTCAATCTCGATACAAATTTTCATTGTTGTATCACTTGTTTTCCGTAGAACGATTCAACTCCCACATTGATGTCGAAATATCCAGGAAATACTTGGTACAAAAGGCTATGAATTTAACTAAAGCAATTAAGCTTTTCCCTTGGTTTACAACATGTATGATTTCTGAATAGAAGAATAGAAAACAAAACCTGGGTTATTTTATCACAAGACCGATCGATACATTGAAATCATCACCACCGATTTTACCTAGATAACATTGGCTTCCAGACTTTGAAAACGCAAATAATGGATAATGGACAGGAAAAGTGTTTGTTTTAACGAACCAACCAAGGCCTGGAGACCAGCGAAAATAAACATGGGAAAAATTTGGACACACTGGGCCACTTCTTCTTTATATCAAAGCAAGATTTGATACTTCACTACTGACATAAAGAAAATTTATCGAGTCTCGAGCCGAGTACCCAATATCGACCTGAATAGAGTCCAAGGCCTTTGGCAACAATTTCCCATTTAGATCGCATTTTGATGAATGGCACAATAATTATAACTATACTTTCAACAATCCAGGTCTAAGAAAAAATGCACCCTAGATGGTACTCAATGCCGTCGATCGTCGCTGATCGAAACAACAAGGAATAATAGCTAGGCCATTACCTATATCAATATTCATAGGGCGGTTAGCATGACATTCAAGATTTCCGCCATCATAAATCTCGGCTAAAATCCGGAAAGGCGGTTTGATTATTATTCAGATTCTTGAAAAAGTCGGTGTGTCGCCCGTTTATCGTTTGAGGATTAAATATAGGACGATATAACATATTATTTCAATGTCATTGAGCGATCTATTGTAGTGCATTAAGGTAATCACCTTTTATCAGAATGCGTTCGTTTTGTGATGATCTCATGGCAGCAAAAGAAAATTTAAGAGAAACTCAAAAAAAGAAAAAAACATCAGTTGGTGCTCTGCGATAAATCCAAAGGTTAATGAAATCGTAAACTCAAGGAGACAATAAAAAAAACATGTGAAACCCAACATAAAATAATAACAACACCCTATACAGACACCGGTCATGTTAAAACGCGGATCTTGCAGTTGATTGAGGACCTTTTCATTGCATTAATCACTAATAACGAGAAAAAAGACATTACATTGACAAGTGAATGACGCCAACACATGAAAGCAAAAAGTCCTCAATCTGCAAAATATCCAACATGACCACACAGACTCGAGCAACAACAAGAGCTGAAACTAAAAAAGCCGCATAAGAATTAACTATACTTTGGACTGATCTATACAGAGACCGAGCGTTACTACAATAAAAACTTGTATAAAGACAGAAAACGAAAAGTGAAGAAGAGACATTTTGATAATGGCACTATACTTTTAACTGATAGCGAACAGCGCTCGTTAGTTGTAACAAAAGCGCTAGAGTCAATTTATGGTTATACATCATTGAAAAATCGTCGGTTCTAATAAAAGTCAAGAAAATTGCTCATTTTTTGGTAGATTAGTTCTCTTCTTTAAGATTACAGCCGACGTTGACAAAAACAATTATGAATTGCGATATTTTGACGGTTCACAATCACAAATGATGTCAGTTGTAGGCGAGAGGTGCGAGTGATTTGGAACTTTTTCCGAAAGAACGAACCCGATCAGTGATCGGGCCGGTTTCCGAACTCTTGGATCAATAGTATGATGAATCCTTGTCCGGGATGGATTCGATGGATCGCGGATTATGAAACGGGTTTTTTTCAGATGATTCCAAGGGAAACCCCCCTAAAATTTTGAAAGCGCATGCACCGAGGACCGCTCCACCATCAAACTATCAGGCCAACAGGGAGCGGGTCCAAGCGTTACAAAGAGGACTAAAGGTATTTCAATGCTCTATTATATCGGATATAACACTTTTTGTAAATCCAGGAAAAAAGAAAACATTCTTTGTTGCTTCACTTGACTTTGTTTTAAAGCGTTACGTTACAGTAATTTCCTCACCTCTGGACTAATTTTTTTTTTTACCACAATTGCTTGTAATCTCGCAATCTGATTGGCTAATTTACAGTTGACGATATAAGAGTCTAGACAACGCTGTACGCGTCATGCTCGCGACAATTTGTCACACAATGTAATAGCCAATCAGGAACGTCCACCTTGAGAAGAAACCAATTATATAGGGACAAACTTAACTGATTAGAGTGTTATGTGAAGTGCTAAGTTTCCACCCCATATGAACCATGTGAGCGTTAGCCCTACTGATGGAAATGGGCCCACACAAGGACAGAGAAAAACTCTGACCAGGGTAGGAAATGAAAAAAATTGTTGTGGACTCACTCGGCTGCGCCTCGTGAGTCCACAACATTTTGACCACTGTAATGACGAATACCGTTGTTGATAAGAGTACAGACAACGCTGAACCACTTTCGATTTGTTAACTCCACTGAAAAGACTTTCTGAAAGTCCGTTTCGGGTTTTTGGTGTACTAGTAGGCCGCGGTCGAGGGGAGGGGAGGGGAGGGGAGGGAGAAAACAAGGGAACTCCGTCGCTTGCTCAGTTCCTCCTGGTAAGAACTCGACTTGTGTGCAAGTCTATCTACATTCTCGAATTGACCCAGGGGCAGTTGGTGGGCCACAGTAGAAGTGTAAACTCGTGAAACAAAATGTCTAAGCAAATGATATAAAAGCCGTTGTATATTTTTCTTCGACGCCATCTTGTTTCGCGGGTTTACACCTCTCCTGTGACCCACCAACTGCCCCTGGGTCACCGAGGAAGAACTATCGACTGAAGTGTTCACATATTTGATAACCGTTTATTCAGAATGCGTAGCCGGTGCTACCAGGGAGAAGAATTGCTTCATCTTCTGCTTCATCTTCTGACGTAGATTCCAGCTATTTCTTCTTGAAACACAATTCAAACAAGCAACTAAGACCCCGCCTCTTATGCACGGCTGAGAAAAAAATCTTTCTTTTAATTTTATGGTTGAACAGCTAAAATACTAGAACACAATTTGGGACGCAAAAGTCATGAAAAATTGTCAAAGCCGTATACATTTAGTGGGATAACATCTGCCCTAAAGGATGCATGTTAATCGTTTCATTTCGCGTCCGTTCAACCAAAACAAATCTAATGTAAATTTAAAAATGGTTTCTGTCCGAACGGCGAAATCATTTTCAGGTTTTCAGTAAAGTCATCAGCAAGCAAGGTACGTTAAATTATGCCTTTTGGGGCTTAATTTATAACTTCGAGTCGCCACTTGACCTCTAATCTTTGAACTAACAATTCTGTTTACATTAATATTAGGTCTGTCATATATTATGGAAGCAAAACAAAAACAAATTGAAGCAAAAAAAACAGGGGAACATTTTTGACACTACAGTGGGTTGATCAAGATCCAAAGACATCTGTTGTATCTTTCCAAAAATCCCATGCAGTTTAAAGGCCTTTTACTTCATTTTTCAATTCGTAATTTAACGGAATAAATTTCAACTCAATTTCATGAAAAAAGTATTAGTCATAGGAAAAAAATATAAAAATTTAGATGAAGAGTTTGATCTAATGGCTATAGAATATTCAAATCGAAGCCTGGAAGACCCTGTTGTTACAATTTCTTGTCCAAAAAAAAATGTAATATTGTGCGGTGAAATTACGTATCCCTGAATCCTTAATCTGAGCAAGCATTAATATTTTATCGGAAACCTTTCATCCCTATTTGTTTTGAAAATAAATAAATCTGAGAACGTGGCAAGCAAGGCAACAACACTTAAATAAAGCTTTTGACATCCGAGTTTCTGGTCGTGAATTTAACTTTAAAAAAATATATCAAATCACGCCTTAGGTGATACACTACGGCCTCTGGTTTTTGAACCTATTATTATTGTTATTACGCACATTCGAAAACATGAGTATTACATCATGCAAAATGTTGATAAATTGAGATCTCCTTTATCCTGTTTAGGTTACCCTAGCTTTCATATAAATAAGTTGACCTCGGCATCAGCTATGAAGCTGTTTTTAACATAAGGCGCATTTCAGTACACCATGAAAAACGAACAAGCACAGTGTTGGGATCTATAAAACGGTGAGAATGATTTTAGCTCCGTTTAAATAGCGAACTTACTCAGTGGAGAATTAAAAAACAAGAACAGACGTAGGTTATATCAACCAAAAAACTTAAATCTCCAAATGCGAAATTAACTTTTATTTCAAAAAAAGGTGAAGAAAAATTTGGTTTTGATGAATGTACTCTGCAGCGTAAACATAATGTGGCGAATTTAAATGAGATTTTAAAAAAATCCGTGAACTGCAAGTCAGTAGCTACAACGGTGTAGAGTAGCTGACGGTATGCTTCTATATTCGACTCAGGTTACATGGCCTTACACACTCCAGCAAAAATCAGATTCACTATGTTGCATGTATCAAGCTTGTAAAGGGGCTGTGCGTAAATTGACATCGTTGGTGTCTCTTTAAGCGTTTCTGAAGGGCCATCTTTTTCCTTTCTAAAAACCTTCCAAAATTATGACGTAACAATTGCCGTCGTATCAGTTTATGCACGGCACAAAGAGCTTCTAATGTAGCCATCAGGAAAGTGATTTATACTGATGCAAATCATTGAAATATAAATTACGCACTATTTCAAAAACGAGTGCGAGGGTTTCAGGAGAGGATTCAACGTTTGGCGTTTAAAAGGTTTAGTGTTATAAGTAAATTTCAATCAGTTGGCCGTTCAGGGTACAACTTGGGGACGACCTAAAAGCGGGAAAGTAATACGTTAAGTTAGTATAGGGAGCTGATTGAACATCATAAGGACTTTAGAAGTCTTCACCATGTTCCGTTTAAGTTTCAACGCATGGGAGTGAATCATCGAGTTTAAGTGGGACGAATTCTTTAAAGCCATACGCGAATATTAGACAAAGTTCGCTTCTGGTAAAAGAGGAAACTTTTTAGATAAAGGGAGATCTAATAAAAAGCGCGTTGGACTCCAATCTCTTGCTTTGTATACCATCTTTCTTTAAGGGAAAAAGTGACAGCGACGCATACTTTCGAATCTCCTCGCCGAAATTTCAGGTTTGTCGAGTTCTTAAGCGAGCTGCGCAATGAAAAAAAAAGTGCAATAAACCTTGACAGCGGGAAATAAAGAAAAATGTCCCTCGAAAATGTACGCTGCACAGCAAAGTGAAGTCCTCTGAATTTCATATAGATTGAGAATTCTTCCATCCACTTAAAATTTGAGCCGCACCTTGAATCTCCACTTCAAGCACGTGCAGAGTGCACGTGCCTCAAGATTAGTTAAAATTACTACAAGAAATTATGCAAGGCTGCTTCATTAAAGTGTACACTCTTATGTCCGTTAATGTGGGAGGAAGCCATCAACAAACCGCATTGTTACCGGACATTGACAAAATACAAGCAGCGACACTCAACCAACATCTTCCAAGTTCGAGTTTTACGGAAGGCGTTTCTAGAGGTCGATATTAAAGTGCTCATAAGTATAAATCAACCAGATTTCAGCATGAACTGACAAAAAACGAGTCACCATTGTTGAACTCAAACGTGGACAGGCCATGTGTATTAGGTACAAGCTACAAAGGTTTTGATGGTGTGTCCAAAGCTGCCTCAGATTCAATATTTTAAAAAAACGTTATTTCTGATCTCAATCCACTGATCCTCTTCGAACTTCAAGGAGGTTTGCATAAATTAAGAGTAATTTTGCCCTCGTTTTCGAGAGCAATCGATGGCATTATTAAAGCGCCATTTTTTCTTTTAAACGATCAAGTTGGCATTGCCGAGACCCGCTCATGATCATAGAGAACTAGTACATCGATTCTTAAAAACTCTTTGCCAGTTAAAACACCATGCCAGATATTCAGAATTGGTAAGCCAGGATCTATAGGTATGGTATAGACTGTGAGAGGATATAGTTGTGAACGAAACGAGAACCGATAATTCAAACGACAGAGTCAGTATTTTTAAAGGTAACTTTTGTGGCCAAAAGACTAACCACTAGTGAATGCTTTCGTCATATTTTGATACACTGACTCCCGAGGATGGATTGCATTATTCAACATAGCAGCAAGGCGACTTTTGAATAGAAAGCAATTTAATCAGCATTGTTGCTCTAATAATCAAGTGATAAAATATTTTACTCCCGCTCGGCGATTATCGTTGAAATTCTCAGCAGTCTTTGCAATGCTAACACTTCTTACATTTTTCTACAGACTGTAATCAACTCAACAGCTCTACCAGAGAAATCAATTTAACTACCAACACATCTGTCGACAACAAGACCATGTCTGAAAGTGGAGACTCATACATATGGCAAGAAGTATACTTTGGCTATGCCACTGTCATGTTTCTCGTTCTCACGATCGGTTTCTTAGGGAACGTCGTCAGCTTCATCATTTTGCGTTTCCCCGAGCATCGAAGGAAACTTATCAATCCACTTATGATCAATCTGGCGATTGTCGATCTTCTCATCATCGTTCTTGTGTATCCACCCATGGTCGCCACAAACCTGCTTGTGAAGCCCATGAGAGAAAATTCCTTAGCTTGCATCTGTTCCTGTTTCGCAAACGGTGCTGCAGGTTTAACATCCATCGCTACTCTGGTGGCAATGAGCGGTGTTATGTATTATGCAATTAAGCAGAGTCTACCGCGTCCCAAGATTCAATCAAGACACATGAACTTAATCGTAGCTGGCACATGGTTATATGGGATATCACTTAATCTCCCGCCCATGATTGGCTGGAACAGGGCTATACCCGGTAAAGCCGGTTTTAGCTGTGGTCCTGATTGGACAAGCTCAGATCCTTGGTCTTATGCGTATGTGATTTTTCTGATGGTATTGGGATTCTTTCTTCCTCTCCTCTTGATATGCATCTTCCACATTCTGATCTACAGGTAGGTCAAATCATTCCCTATTGATGATGATGGTTATTAGTAATAAACTTATGGCGTAAAAAAAAAAGCGCTTTCCTACCTATTTTCTTTTTCTTCCTTCTTTTCTTTTTTCATTTGAAGGCACATTGGACAAGCTTCACTGCCCGGAAACATCAACGCCGTGATTAAAGCCAGCCGACAGAAATCTCAAATGAAGCTAGTGCGCATGACATTTTTGTGTATAATCGCCTTTCTTATAAGTTGGTTGCCTTACACCGCTGTCAGCGTGGCTGCCGTTGTCAAAGGAAGTCACGGGCTTTCATCTGGAGAAGCGGAAATTCCTGAATTGATGGCTAAAGCGTCAGTCATTTACAATCCCATCGTGTATACAGTAATGAATGGTGCTTACAGGGCTTCCCTGTGGGGAATGATCAGCGGTGACAGATCCTTCCGAGTGAATACGACGAACAGTAATCCAAGTCCAATCCAGAACAGCTCGGTCAATTCAGGAGTTTACAATCAAAGCTTTCACGAGACTGCTTTGTAACTCGCTAACTGAATGTAAGAACACTTTTCACAAAGTGTAGCCATTGAAAGAACCTGCAATTTTGCCGCAACTTTACAGTGTTGCACAGGCTTACAACTAACCAGGTTTACAAAAGTTGGTCGAAACAGTTGCCAAAGCACGTAATATCTCTGACAGCCAAGAACAGAAAAAAAACACTGAGCCGGATACTTTTCCTTTCGCGAAAAAATGATCTAAGCTTATGAAAGTGGTGAGAAATAAAAGCAACCTTCCGAAAATGTTTGCTTGTGCTATAAAAATATATATACAATGTTATCTCCACACTCAAAAGATACGAGGCAAAACTACTCTGGGTGCACTTAAAAGGGCTTTACTTGTTTGTTTCAGACGTCCGGATACTTTATTTGAACCGAACAAGCATTGAGTAGCAAGAGTTGCTGCACGCTTTCTTGCCATCATGTTAACCCGATCTCGTTCACGTTTGCACCGCCTTTTTGTCGTTCAAAATGAGACAGACCTTGTTCACTTCCCGGAAAATTCCCAGCGGTAACCAAGAAACCAAGTATGCTTGACAAAAAATGTGCAGAACAGAGCACTGTGTTCGACTTTTCCAAAGGAACACACCGGTTCCCGTCCGTTTACCCAAGCCGGCCAAGGTAAAAGGTGGGCAGACACGAGGGGTCATGTTGCAAGGACATGTTGCAGCGACAAAAAGGTGTGTAGTACGCACTGAGGCGACACGCATTACGGTCGTGCAGCGGGGACATGTGGCAGGGACAAAATCACAACATTTGCACACACATGAAAATGTTGCGGGTACATGTTTCAGGGATATGTTGTAGCGACGTGTCCCATGAAGTTCAACTTGTTGAACTTCAGGGGACATGCCGCGGGGACAAAATCACCCCAAAATTGGTTTTGCACAATTATGAAAGTATCAGTTCACACGAGGGGACATGTCGCTGCAACATATCCCTGAAACATCTACCCGCAACATTTTCATGTGTGTGCACATGTTGGGATTTTGTCCCCATGCTACATGCATGTCCACGCTACACCAGGAGCCCATCACCCGGAGCGTGCAACTTACCTATTTTCGTGCAACGGCGTTTTCACAAGTAAGGTTATTTTTAGATTGAATTTCCCGCTGAGACTCCTACAGGAGCCCGATGACCAATTACAAGAAATAAAGCTGACGTCATAGGGTCACCGAACCGGAACTGCCTTTGTTTTTTGACCTAATTCGCGGGAAGGGCTAGTCTAAAAATAAACCTACTTGTGCAAACGCTGTTTCACAGACGCTGTATGGAAGTTGCACGCTCCAGGATGGGCTCCTGCTACAAGTACTTGCTACATGTCGCCTCAGTGTGCTCTGAACAAGTTTTTTGTCGCTGCAACATGTCCCTGCAACATGACCTCTCGTGTCTGCCCAGCTTAATGACTGGATGGGCGACCATCTTAGAATACCCGTGCTGTACGCTGTGGAAAATGAACTGCGCCTCCCACTTCTGTGATCGTTTTTGGGCTGAATTTCAGTCGATGTCCACCGGATTATGAAGGTTTTTCTCTGGGTACTCCGGTTTTCCTCCCTCGTCAAAATCGATCTTCACGGTGCATTGCAATGCGCTTAGGCGGTAGTTGGAGCCTCGCTCCATTGTGTTGTCCCTCGCCGCGCGTTCGCATCACAACAGAAGGAAATTAATAAAAAAATTATATTTAATAATTATTTATAGCTTCTATAGCGCGCGAATCATAGAAAGATGCTCTCACGCGCTTTTACAAATCTAACATGTCTAGTTTACAATAAATGTGATATAAATAAAGTATGAATAGACCCTATGCAAAAATGGCTGCCTTTAAATTATTCTTTTGTTCATATTCAAAATATCCCAACTAACCTCGTTCGGGATAACAAATTCTTTAGAATTTTTGTCTCAAAAACGAGGTTAGTTGGGCTATTTTGAATATGAACAAAGGAATAATTTAAAGGTAGCCGTTTTTGCATAGGGTCTATAAAGTAACAATTATAGCAATAAAATCATATGCCTTTTGGAACACGTAATTTATTCCATAACGCTGGCGCAACCGCGGTAAAACTACGATCACCAAGTGTGTGTAGAGTTTTTGTTTTGGCTGGTTGCAATAAAAGTTCACTAGGCGATATTAGATTATATCTAGATACAGTCTTGTGGGTAATAAGTACGCTGAGATACGTTGGTGCAAGCCCATGGATAACTTTGTAGGTAATAAGTAGGATCAATGCGGTATTTGATAGGAAGCTAGTGGAGTCTTAAATTGGCGAAATATGATCGAAACGACTTATCTTACAAATAAGCCTGGCGGCAGTGTTTTGAACACGCTGGACTTTCTGCAGTTCAAAGGCAGCCGGGAAGGCCGTTAAGAGTACTGTTAAGTCGTCCAAACGGAGTGACAAAGTTATTCACTAAAGTTTGAGTATTATCGAAACTCAGAAATTTCTTGATTCTTCTGATATTATGTAGATCAACTCACGTTGACTCTGTTGACCGAAAAAAAAAAAGAAGCTTTATCGATACTCTCAAAATTTGACTGGTAAGGATTTTCATTTTATAGAGCATCTTTTTCTACAAACAGTGTTTAAAAAGACTCCGAGTTTTGGTTTTTTAGTAACTAAATACTCGAGTAGCCATGGGTCTCGTGTGAAGCTTAAGTCTACTTTACGTGAAACGTGAAACGGTAAGCCGACGTTTGCCGTATCACGTAAACGTGATGTTAACTTGCGACAGCTCCTGCCTCGACCTTATCACAATAAATTCCGTTTGGTCATCGTTGAGCTTCTGGCAATGCATTTTCTGATATCGCCAACACAGGCTTGCATAGCTTCAACAGCTTCAGCGGCAAGTTCAGGGTCGGGCTTGAACGCAATATCGGCGTAAGCATTTAAAGCATTTATAACAAGCATGTTTAGCCACTGGCCCATGCGGTGCTGTGGTTGCTTGTTGACGTCGCCGTCCTTCTGACACTCCATTTAAATTGAGACATGATTGATGTTGAATTAGGGAAAACGGCAAAGGGACACTTCGTGACGCTTATTGAAATCCGCGTGAATCTAATTACATGCAACATATCTGTTGACTCACTTGCAGTTGACGAACTTTCCCACCACGATATATTATTACATGTTTTCGAAAATGCTACTTCCTTGGTTGGGTTGGTACATTTTTGGTAGTTTATCTCATCATTTTTCCATTATGCGTGAACCAAAATGCGTTGCAGGCTCCAGATGAGCGACGCTTTCAGTGCTAATGTTGAGTGGTGGGACGATTTCTGCATGATGCCGTCAAAGGCGAACGAAACACTGCTTCTTTTTCATAAAACCTTGATTATCCCCTCTTACTTAGCTTACTTCTCTCTTTTCAGTATTATCTAGAGAGAGAGAGGTGGCTATAAACCACTGTAAGACGGTTTCACTAAATGATGGAAAACGGCAAGTTTCGGGACGTTTGACCTTCATCTTTATCATTCATTATATACATGCACAGCGCAAAATTACTAAATGCTGATTGGCTGAGACGGAGGGCATTTTTTCTTAATCACGACTGAGGGCACTTTGGGTAATAAAGAGGGCATGATTACTTGATCTTGGTTGGCTAAGAGTTGCTTGTCAGGAGCAAGCGAGGTTACAAGCAGAACATTTCTTCCAGACTCTGATTAAACTGCTTTTTGTCCACACATACAAAATACACTTGAGTGCTCTTTCTGTTGAAAGCAACAATTTATTGAATTTCCTGTAATTTTAAGATGAAAGTGCTCATTGAACCCATGATTTGTCATTTGTCGCGGCCTTGAACGGGCATCCCTCCATAATTTTGCCCTTTATGTGATATTAAAACATTTCATCGCAATGTTCCCTTGTGCAATTAAGGATTACTTTCACTTGTATTTTCAAAGTTTTCCAAACTGCCCTCGTCGCTTTGCGACTGACTCGGCCAATTTTGTGAAAAATTTGAAAATACGCGTGAAATTAATTCTTATTTGCCCTAGGCCCAAACAATTACATATACTTATCAGCGCGGCGCCGATCTACGGTCAGCCCCTTTTAAGGTAAATAAAGTAACCCAAAACCATTGGAGGGAGCAAATCAATTTTGGCGTCATAAAAACACGCAAAGAAGAAGTCAACTAACCAAAAAGGTGAGAACAACAAACACATTTTGAGGATAGTTATGGGCAACATCTTCGCACTTTTCGAACGAAGGTAAGTTGTCAAAACAGTTTTAATACAATATAATTTTCCTTCTTTCTTAGGAGGGATGGAAAACATGTTAAAATAAATGAAAAAACTGTTGGTTCGTAAATTGCTTCCACCAAAGGCGTCTCATTGAATTGGACTTTTCACCCACCAGCACGCGGACTTTCCAGTAAAATCAGGCGATAAATGAACTTGTCATCCCTGAAACTCCATAATTCTGTATTAAACAAACAGTCAAGAAAACAGATATATAAATAAAATCACTCTGGCAAAAAAGTCGGGAGGATGAAAAGCTGATTCCGATAGATGAGAATAAGAAACAATGAAGTTGTTTCAAATTACAATAACTGCGCCAAAAAGTTACCTGTAAAGAACTAAATCCCTTGCCCAGGTTACTTGAAGCTTTTTTAAACGCTAAGTAGCGTTAAATATCGCGACAGCCTTGAGATTCTGTTACTATTTAATGAATGGTAAAAGTTGACCATGCTTTGAAAAACTCGCCCTCCGTTGTCAGCCGAATTGTACTTTTTGTGTAGGAATGTCGTCGTCAGTTTGCGCCTGGGGGGGAGGGTGGTGGGGAGGGGGGAGAAGGAGTGTGATTCGATGTGTGCGTTGAGTGATTACGTGTAACAATGTCGTCATTTTCAGAGCAGTTTCTGCTTTAAAAGCAGTTCACTATTCCTCCAGACCAGTTTATTTTAAGTTATAGGATCTGCATATGATCTGCAACGGTCTGCGACCATCGGAAGCTGTCTGCGTCGGTCTTATCGCAGACGATCGTCAACACAGGAGGAAGATTTTTCCATTTAAGGACGTTCGCGCCAAAATCTTCCTAAGGTGAGATTTTCTTCATTTCTCGCCTAGGGTTAGGTCATAAAGTACTTACTCCAAAAATGAAAAAAAAAGATGGGGGTCACCGACTTTGATACGGACAAAATGGCAGAGGAAAAATGCCTTAATTTCGAGAAATCGGTCATAATAGCGAGATGTAGTTTCATCTGCTCATCCATCGAAAATCATAAAAATAAACTGTTGGGAGTGAAAGTTTCCGTGCATAGGTTTTTAGGAGTGAGATTTTTAGATAATTGTATGCCGCTAGGGATGTGGTAAACAGTAGAGTTCATCCTCGACGAGCGTTTTCGTAAGCTCTATCCGTTGCAACCACTACCAGAATTCGATGGCACGAGGAAAGAAAATGTTAAAAAAAGATAACTTCTTACGGTGAGATTTTTTTCATTTCATCATATTTTGTAGATAGTAAGTAAAGTAAGTGATTCCTGATTAAAAAAATAGGGGTAACCGATGATCTGAACGAGTAAAATCGATGTGATTTTGCAAAGCTCTTGGGAAAGTTCGTTTGTCACGCTTTTGCGTGACCTGTCGGGCAAGGACTGGAACCCAAGAGAGGATCGATCGTTGAAGAGATGAAAGGTTGTTACCGAAAAAAAAAACCTTTCTCGAGCATAGCAACGAAGTTTTAAGCAGGGGTCATCTTCATTTGGTTGGTGTTTTGTATAATATCTCTCTATTGCCGTTATGCTCATCCTCTGGAGTGTGTTTTTTTGTGAAATTCAATCGCTGATTGTTTCCACGCAGGTCCGCACTATTCAAGCGGACGAGGACGAAAATACTGCTCAATTTTCACGAAAGTAAAGGAAAAGAACTTTAAAAACATGCATTCACTTTGAACTTAAGTTCGTAGGGTAATAAAAACATTAAAAAGAAACAGCCCCATTAAATTTACGCAACGGTTCGTCCTCGAGTTTTCCAAACTTTCAGCCACTAGTCTACTCGATCAGCTACCTTTTCCAGAGCTTTTCCATCCTCCCGCTCACTTCTCTTTGAAGTTTCATGATGATTCGGAAATAAATGTGCCATTCTTTTGCCGGCCTGGAATTTTTTCCTCGGCGTTTTTGTCGCCATGTTATTTTAACTAATGCTTGAAAAATTTGTATGAAAGTCAAGTCGACTAGTGCACGACTGATAAAACCTCGCAAATATCAGTCGTGCAGTAGTCTACTTGACTTTCATAAATATTTTAAATAAATTTTGACTGACCACGATCTCCTCTGATCCAACGCTGTGCAAGAAAGACTTATCGTCCACGGTTTTTGCAAAGGTTTTAAAACCTCAACTTCACTAATGCTCGAAGTAATGCGTGACATATTACAGTCGCGTTACCTGCGCAGTAACGTTGCGCGCAAACAGTAAGCGCGAACGTCCTTAAATCTGAAGTGATCGCAGGCAAGCGTACCACTAATCCTCTGCGAAGCGAGGAGAAAAAGGCGCACACTTAC
>OX421447.1:63096998-63099498 GCA_949126865.1 Montipora capitata | reverse complement strand
ATTCCTGGGATTGCTTATTCTTCTGGTTACTCCTTAAAAGCGCCTCAGTTCACGGAGCAGGAGAGGACTCTCTGACCCACCCCTAACGCGATTATCAGCAGTGAAAATCATAGTTTACAAGTCATACGAATATTTGTAATTATAATGAATCAGAAGTATTTGGTCTTGGTCCATCAGTTTACTGTTTTTACCACAAATGCTTGTAATCTCGCAATCTAGTTGGCTAATTTGCCGTCGTCGATAAGAGTCTTAACAACGCTGCTCGCGTCATTTTGGGAAATGAACCAATCTTTTTTTTTTTGTTATCAGTGCGTGAGGGGGCGGATTTCAACAAACCCTGCAATCTGATTGGTTCCGGGAGCGGGCGAAATTTTTTCATCCGGCATGCTCACGGCGGGCGGAATCCTAGCCGTGGTTGCGCGAGCTTGTGTGATGACCTTAAAAGACCAATTAAAAAGAATGGGAGAGAGAGAGGAAAAAAATAAGTTATTTACCTCGGTCTTGAAAATGTGGTTCAGCTTTGTCTGTATTCTTATCGACAACGATATTCAGATATTTCAATCTCGTGCTGCTAAAGTCCTTACTAGTGCCAGTTATGATATTCGTTCTACCGACTTGATTGAGGCCCTATCCTACGCTGGACAAGAGACGGCTCCGTGCTAAATCAATTTTTATGTACAAAATACTTAATGATGACACCGCACCCAACCTAAGGAACTCCTTTTGCCAGAAGGAATACTAGTCAGACGAACTACCACCTGCGAAATAGTGGAGGGAGTTTCTAAAAAGAAGCTTTAAATACAGTGGTGCTATGACTTGGAACCAACTGCCAAATGAAGCTTTAAAATTGTCCAATTCACTAAAATTCATTTAAAAACAACCTCAAAACGTGATTGGGTCATGCCATGCTACATTCATTTAGTCATTCATTCAGTTAGCTTTACTCTTGCTTGTAAATAAAATTAGTATTGTTAGTCTTCGCTTCTTCAGCAGATTCAAGACGTTTTAACGATGTATGTTATCTTATAGTCGCTTTCTAATATACACATATTTACATGTATATATACTTACATTTTAATATAATATATTTGTAAAGACATGCCCTTCATGGAAACAAGCTTAATGTTGTTGGGGCTAGCGTGTCTTTTGGACTTAAAGTAAACCATACCATACCATACCATACCATTCGTCATCACAATTTGTTGTGAATTCACTCAGCTGCCCCTTTTGGGTCCACAACATTTTGAACACTGTGATGACGAATATCGTTGTCGATAAGAGTACAGACAACGCTGAACCACACTCGATTTGTTAAATTTAGAATACGTGTCCCGTCAAATTATGGCCATTTAGATTGGACCTGATGCCCAAGTTGCCCAAGTGTTGCATTCCATCGCAGATCGAGACTTCTGGGTTATGGACCTCTGTAAAGAAAATACTGACCAGGGTCCTCTTCTTCTTCTTCTTCTCCCGCAATCACAAACTCTTCAGTGGGGCTGGTGGGGATGTCGTTGGACAGAATCAGCAAATCAGGTGTTTCAGTCAATCTGGTGCTACTACCCTCTTCATCACTCATCAGTCGAACCAAATCAGGCTCCTGCCAAAATAAAAGAAAAGGACGTCACCTGGTAAAAAGTAGTGGCTACTGCTAAGCGAGAATGTCAACACAGCAAGTAAGTCGTATTTCGACAAACAATGAGGAAAGATAAATGCAAATAAAGTCATTGAAATTTGCAAAACCTCTTCTGCTTTTGCTAAAGAAACTTTGTGCAATTTAGTGGGCAAATCCAAAGGCTACGTCCTTATTAAGAGAATATGAGGTAAGTGAGCGAACCCTTTGCCCCATGGTAATTACAGAAAATCTA
Organism: Montipora capitata; assembly: GCA_949126865.1. Lineage (NCBI taxonomy): Eukaryota > Metazoa > Cnidaria > Anthozoa > Scleractinia > Acroporidae > Montipora > Montipora capitata. The sequence goes on along the minus strand of OX421447.1, from coordinate 63,097,633 downwards.
TTTTTAGATCGCACAATTGCAGTCACGGTTATTTTTATCTGTTGTTTCCATGACCGCGCGGTCCATTTTCACACCAACGGACCAATAAGGTGTCGTCTGTGAAATAACTACGCAGTATGACACGGAACTAATAACAAATTTCAAATAATTTTCATTGGAATAGGGTCAATTATGGGAATTCGCTCTGTTACCTTCTACTCTCTTGTCCTCATTTATTGAATATAATAATCCTAATTGACGGTTTTCGCAGTAACGTCATCAAATTCTAAAATCAAAATGGCAAGGTGCTTTGAACTTTTATCTATAGGAGGTTGAAGATAACCTAGAAATAAGTTTCCAGTTCCATAACGTCTTTCGTTTCGAAAATACAGCATTTTGAATTTCCGAATTGTTACCTTGCGTGACACCATGATACAAAGTTATTTGGTTGAAAAAAATGTCTATGCCTATGAATCTCAGCAGTCTGAGCGTTTTAAGGACATTAGGAGATGTGTTCATACACGTGCATTTTATCTCATGAGCGAAAAGTAAGCGTTTTCATCGCTAAGTGAATTCCAGTTGCTCGTGTTGATTTCTGGCCCCCATACTGGTGCACAATGGTGGCTCCATACAAAACTCTATAAAGTTACGTGAAA
>OX421447.1:63066998-63079498 GCA_949126865.1 Montipora capitata | reverse complement strand
GGAGGACAAGAAGAAGAAGAAGAAAAAGAAGAAGGAGAAGGCGGAGATGGAGAAGGAGGAGAAGGAGGAGGAGAAGAAGGAGAAAGAGGAAAAGGAGAAGGAGAAGGAGAATTTCTTTGGTATGGGTTTTGGCTAGGCTCGATTTCCAGCTGTTTGGGGAGTGCGTTTCACATCCTCCTCGGTCCGCGTCGTTTGTACTTGACATAGCACCCGTCGCAATTGTATTTTGTATTCAGCCAATTGTATTTTGTACTTGGCAAGTAGGCGACTTTCTGATTGGTGGAAAATACAATTAGCTGTACCACATCCAGCCGTGGTGTGCGAGGAGAAACGCGGGCGCACAAAACGGCTGGTCAATCGAGCCAAGGGTTTGGCTTGTGTTCCTCTTTTGCGCAACTTTGATATCAATATTAAACCGGTTGGGAAAGAAAAAGCAAAGAATATTTCAAAAATTGCCTGTAAATGTGCAAAGTAATAGACAAGGAAACACATGATCCATTCGTAATGTATGTATGTAAAAATATTACATCAACAATACGTGTAAATCTACATTCACATACATTTACACTCTCCTAAACAAATCATTAAGAATGTTCATCTTAACACTAAAATATAAATATGGCACGTTTTATTGAATGAAAAGCAAAACAAATATTTCCCGCTCGCAAGTGTCATCGACCGACCACTTCAAACCAAAGCCTCCAGAAATTTGCGGAAATTGGTGAAAACCGCAATCAAGTAACGTTTGAAAAATATAAACAAATTCACAGCGGCCGTGTGACAAAAAGGAAATAAGGTATAAACAAAGAGAACGCGAAAACGTAAGTCAGACAGGTGCTGTTATTAAGTTTTATAGTTCCACATTTTAGCTGGACCTTTAGCCATGAGTACATTTCAAGTGCAATTCACGCAGAATGCGAAATTTTATTGAATCACCATCATAGTTTGGTCATTTAAATGTCAAAACCAGAAAGTTCATCGATGGATCTCTTTCTACATCAAAAATAATGACAACACAATGAACTCGTTCCACAGTTTTTATTTAATTAAGCAACTGAAAAATGCACACAGTACTAACAATATATTTTTCTTTCTTGCCATAAATGAAATTCAGCATTAACTGAAAGTGTTTGACGAACGTTGAGTGAACCTTTAAAGAGGCTTTCATCAGCCTCAAGAGGTAAGCTGTGAGCAGGTGTTCTTTTCTCTAGAGAGGCTCGCCCTCTCCAAAGAAAAGAACGCCTGATCGCAGGTTACTCAAGAGCAAGCTCCGAAATTAAATTGTGCGCGAACAACCAACTGTATTCAACTCCATCGAACTAAGGGCTTGAACTTAAAAGTCATCCTTGCAGCTTTCTAGTTGGGTTTCTTGGTATTAATATTTTCTTTGCTTGAATTGTTGATTAACTTCGCTTGTAAACATCGTTTCACAAACTTTAAGCGGCCGCGTTTGCTAGCACCGTTTGTAAATATAAAGGGTTTTTTTTCAAACAGCCATTCATAAAGTCAAATTCCCTCTTTTTTTACAGGGGAGTATTCATCTCTGAAACCATAAAGGTGCATTTTTTGTTTTTTGAGAATTTTAAGCCAACTCCGAGGTGTGTCCGCTTTTTCAGGGACTAGTATTATATTCTGCCTGCATGACCAGAGATAGTCTGACAGTTTGGAGATGAATTTCGCCGGCGAAGTACGTTCCGTAGTATCTCCATAACAGCAAGACGGATGTGCTTCATCTTCAAACAGTAAATGACTGGGTTAATGGAAGAATTAAGCAGCATTACAGTCCAAGCGAAGAGAGAAAACCCCTTTAATGGGGTGCTTTGCTTTGTAACCACGACAATGAACAAGTTACAGCCCCGAGGTAAATAGCAAGCCATAAAAACCAAGTAAACATAAAATACACCAACGGCAGATTTTCGTAGCTGTCCAAAATTTGCGCTCCCGCTGGCAAGATCGGTTGGTTGCACTTGAAAGGTTTGTTGAATTTGGATTCTGTGGCGTCGAAAAACTAAATAAATCTTGACGTACATCAACGTTGTCATAAAAAGGCAAACACTTCCGATTACGGATATGATGTGTGAGCTTTCGTGTGGATACCAAAAGGTTAAAACTGCAACAAATCCACTCAAACTCCAGAGACTTATAATAGAAAACGCAACTCGTTTCTGAGTCACAATTTGTTTGTATCTAAGATGAAGATGAATGGCTAGGAATCTGTCGAAAGTAATGGCAAACACACCAAAGAAGGACGAAATCGCGAAAACACTCAAAAGAACGAAAAAAGCCCTGTAGCTAACACAACCAGGATTTTCACGTTGAATCCACAGCACGAGAAAGGTGGAGTAAAATGGTTGCACAATCAAACCAACGCCAAGATCAGAAAGAGCAAGACTCAAAAGTAACTTTTTGAGTTGTTTGGGAAAACCCAAAGCTTTGCTCAAGGCATAGATTGTGACAATATTCAAAACAACGGCGGTATACGAACTGAAAGTGTTGAGGAGTAAATTTACGACGTAAGTTGAGTTCAGTTCTCCACTTTCGGAAATGGTGGGTACGTAGGAAAGGAAAACATCGCAAACCGACTTCTTCATCATAATCGTGTAAAGACGGGAACCAGAAAATCCAAACTGAATGTAGGAAACATCAATGCGGAACCTTAATTTAATTTCTGTATTTGTCAATTATAAAGACAAGATAAAAATCGCTTCATCAAATTGCGAAAAATGCCAATCGAAAAGTAATAATAAAAACCGGCCACAAAAAGTTAACAGCTGAAAACGACAATGGGAAATTCTCGATGGCCTTGAAATTGAATTGCCGGACAAGCTTCAATTTTCATGCTCAACATTTCTAGTATGGACCGCACAGCGCTCCACTCATCGTTAAGAATCAATGAATTATGCATTTGGGAATTTTAATCAAGAGACACTAAAACACCTGGGATTTCAGAAAGCAACTTCGTTTCCGTGCAATTACATTTATCAGTGATATTGGAAAGCAAGAAGACAAAATACAATATTGCGGATATCGTCCAAAAGTCTTGGATAAGAAAACAGAGCTAAGGCTATGGAGTCCCTGCCGACACAGGATAGCTTCCATTTCGAACAATCACAGGCAAAGTGTGATTAAAGTTGCAAAAAAATATATATACAGGAAATATTAGGAACCGTAAGGGTTTAGTAAGATTACTCAGATGTTCCTGTCTGATTCACAGTGAAACGTCTTTCTCTCTTTCAACATTTTTAAGTACAGTTGTAGAAAATTAAAACAGTGCATAAATTACTTATTTTAAATCAAGCAACTGTAGGATTTTCGTGGATCTAAGAACTGAAGAACAAGGCAACTCTGCCTGTTTCATAAACCTCTGAGATATTCATTCAAAAGTGGACGGGATTTCTCCCGCAAGCGTGTGAGTTTCGCGTGGGTGCGAGTTTTGCGCGCGAGCAGATTTCTTACCTAGAGGACTGCCAGGATACGACTTCATGTGAAGGTAGAGTATCTTGTTCAAAACTATTTCTTCCTCTTTAAGTTTCTGTCAAAGGTAAAATTTACTATTAAATTGCTAGATCCAATAATAGTTGACAACCCTCTTTCATAACCCCCTATTGCCTAACCCCGCATCCAAGTGGCTGGGCAAGCAAATATTTAAACAGGCGAAAAATCTAAGGAGTTGTTTACATAATGGTGAGGAAAAAGAAGAATAAAGTTCACACTGCTTAATATATTCAAGACTACTACCTCTTCTGTCGTTAGACTCACTGCCTAGAATTCAAACAAACTAAAAGACAACCCGAATTTTTTTGGTGGGGAGGATGGAAATTTACCAAAGCAAAACCCAAACGAATTGGGTTTGCAAAGAACTGTGGTGAAGAAGCCTAAATAATACTTCTTCGTCTGTTTTTGTCCTTTTGTTCTAAATGTATGCGAACGAACTGTGACATTTCTTTGAGAAAGATGGAAAACTTATTTCTCAAAATTTGTTGACAATTTGGCGAAATAATCAGTACGCATACAAAAGGCACTTAAGCCTGGCTTTCACCTGCGACGCAAGAACAAGAGCACTTATTTCACTGTGAAAACAGACCTGACGCAAGAATAAGCACAAGCGCAAGGATCAAAATGTTTCCTTTTCCTTGTTCTTGCGCTTATTCTTGCTTTCGCTTGCGGTGTGTAAAAACGGGACGCAAGCTGTGACCTTCGTCCGAAGAAAAAAGACTTGTTCCAGATTCTAATTGCAGCGCCGCGTTGCAAGAGAAAACATGGAACTACTGAATCTTTGTCTCTGCGTGGTGCGCTTATGCTTGCGTTATGGTTCGTTTTCACTCGACACGAATCTTTTGTGCTTGCGTCGCTGGTGAAAACCAGGCTTTACACTTGAAGCAGAAACTAGTTTAACTGAGACACTAAAGACACAGAAATCATGAACGAAAGACAGAGAACACTAAGAAAGATGTCAGGAACAAATGTTAATGAACACGCTATACAGGTATATGTGACAGACATTTAAACTGCGGGAAGAGGCACGTTTAAGTTTTTAGTCTTAGATCATCACCAGTGATAAAAGTTGCTTGAGCAGTAACAACATGCGTATCCTCAACTTCTACGAGTTTATTGTCAACTCGCAAAATGATCGGCTTCAAGTTGGCATGATGGCTCAATTGAGAAAACTGAACGCACCGATGTTGCTATCATTCCTTTTCTAGTAATAACTCAAACAAAGTTCAAAAGAATATTAACCAACCTCTATCGACAGTTCAAATAGATGTCTACCAGATACACTGTATATAGCACCCTCACATCTACAAATTCTACGGGTTTATTATGATGTAACAAATTGACCTGATCCCAGTTAGTTTGAGGGCTCAATTGATCATGGGTTCAGATCCTGTTCTTCTTGTTGCTTCTCAAGCATTGTTGATTATTGCGATTAAGGTTAGAGTGGTTTTCAATTGAGTGTCCAGCGTAATTAGCGAATTGCTTTGGTTTTTCATTACTTCATTCAATGATTGGTTCAAAGTTCTCGCGCCACTTTTTCAACCAATCAGAAGTGAAACCAAAACCAATCACGGCTTGCGCGTGCACATTTTCCCGCGCTTTAAGTCCGCTACGTGTGATTACTTCGAGTTTTGATTGGTTTACCGGATTGTCTCCGCGCTTTTTGATTGGCCAAAGTAGTTACTTTCGTTTTGGTTTTACCACACTCCATTGAATCTGGCTCTAGGGTTAACATGTCACGTGTTTACCGACTCTTAAGTTCTAACCTGATCGTGTTCATCATGGGGAAAGCAAATGTGTGACATCATGATTGCTTGCATAGCAACAACTGACAGCTTGTCAAAGCATGGGGCTTTTAGTAATCCTTGAACCTGTAGATTTGGAATTTGAAATTACATTCACTCTGTTTCACTTTGTACTCGGTCTACTTTGCACACAAAAAAGACTTTAAAACAGCCCTTGCCGAGCTACTTTTCATTGCATCTAATATCAAAAGGTGTCCTCAAAGCAGCGGAAATGAAAAGCACTTATGCCGTTTGTTTATAAAAACATATCATTGTTCTGAGGCCTTAATTTTGTCTTCTGTTTTACGGATGGCAAGAATGGTTTGAGGAGCATCTACGAAAGAACCGGCCAAAATTAACCGAAGACGCCTTCCACTGAGGTCTTTATTTTCAGGAAAACGAATGGAGGTATTCTGCAACCGCTTTGCCAGAAAACAGCAAAACACCCCGTATCACGACTACAATGAATTAGTTTGTGTCCTGAATCTTAGATTGCGGCCGGGCCCCGCAAAGGAAAGAAGACTAAGTTTAAACAAGTGTGCGAACCAGAGATGATGCTTGAAAACTAACAATGCCAACATTGTAAATTCAGACACAAAAATGTTTCGTTCATTGGGACTCGGAGAAAAAAAAACAAAAAGGTGTCCACTGACCGAGATAAGCCATCTCTTGAGTCCTCGATGAATCTCGGCGACAACTGTTAGCGCCGCCCGACCACAGCTCTCGGGATCCTACAATGAAAAGGCAGCAAAGCCGTAGCGGTAAATGAATTTTGTTTTACAGTGAATTCAACCGAGTTGTCAGCCTGCAAATCAACCCTTCCTTTTTCGACCACAGCTCTTGGGGTGGCGGTAACAGGGTTCGTACACTTTTTCAGACTAAAAATTCAGGGACTTTTCAAGGAATTTCAAGGGCCAAATTTTGAAATCTCAAGGACCTCTTTGTTATTTACGTCGAAGAATTTACCCATGGAAATAGTCTGACAGTACAATTCTTGGTCATTTCCCATAACGTACATGCGTGAAAATAATGCAAAGGCACTGGTAACCAATCTCGACCCCACAGCTCGTCCGTTTGTATGACATGACTTGAGTGGCTGATTATTTTTACTGCACTTTTCAAAGATTAAAAACGTGGGTCAGAAATAATTCAAGGACTTTCAACGACCAGGAATGAAGAGCAGAGATTTTCAAGGACTTTCAAGGCCTTGAAAATGTATTCTCGAAATTCAAGGGTTTTCAAGATGCGGTCGAACCCTGCGGTAAGCGACCACGCTGGGACGGTTATATTTGCAGGATATCAGTCTGCCTAAATTAATCTTAGAACAGGACTACGTGAAGGAAGTTGAATTGTAGTGCGCATGGACATGAGTTTGATAAACTCCGCCACTGCTACGTCTCGGAGTAAGGCAAAAATGGGGCGTGGGGGGAGGGGGGGAGGAAATGGGAGTCAAAAGGGCAGGGTAATCTAGGACAAGTAAAAGGATGAATCAATATAACCTTACCTTCCAACTTGACGGTGGCTGCTCTAGAAAATGCATCAAGCGACCTGCATGAAGTATGGAATAACTCAAGGCAATACAGCTACCGTAACAAAGCAAAGTGTGTTCTCTCGACAGATAGTTATCCCATAGCATTACCAAAGGTTTAATGTCAAACCACCGTACCACTTCAGTAACAAGAGGGAGAACCTGTAAAAAAACGTTTTTGGTCGTTTGAACAAGCAACTTGTTTAGAAAGATTGAGTTGCTGAGGCAGATAGATAGAGTTTATTACAAATAACTTACATTGCAGCCAAAAGGCTGAATTGCGTAAATATTAACATCTATAAGTAAATATTAACTATGACAAATACGAACTAACATGGAATAAGATAAGATAAAAAAATAATATACACTTCTAAACATGTGATAAGACATTTGATAAAATACCTGTGTATAAGAATAATTAAAATATCTATATTAAACGTGAGACTTGCTCATAGACGCTTATGTCTTAAATTGCACATGTGAATGTCTATCGGAGGCAGTAAATGATGTAACTTATTTGATAAATTTGCAATGATATTATTAAAAAGATTTCTACAGAATTCAAAGTGGACGGGCAAACCCCATTTCTGATGAAAGCGTAAGACTACGAAAGCAAAGACCTTGGTCGCGTTACGTTCCGTCTGAGGTTTGAATGAAAGCTTCTGCAGAACCCATCCAAACATTAAAATCAAAACCGAGGACATCTTCCTGGCTGTAACGGCAGCCGAGTGTCGCTTAGGTTTTTGTCATTGGGTTACTTTCTCACAAACGTCAACCATCGGAGGAATCTTGGGCATGCGCCTGAGACCTTTCGGAAAACCAGCCGGTGTGACATTTTGAGCCCCAGAAAGGCCTAAGTTTTAATACATTTGTATTAGGAAGCTTAAGCACGCACTTTTTTGAGACGCGAACGGCAACCGGAAGAGAACATTTCGCGTGCCAGGACAGAGGTGTCTCCCAGCTTTTTATACTAATCATCTCTAATGGAGAAAAGATACTTGGCAATGTAAATGTGGTTGTGTGAAGGCAAATTAGAAGGGAAAACAGCTCAATTCCGGTTGCCGTCCGCGTCTCAAAAACGCGCGTGCTTAAGCTCCCTAATACCTTTTTCTTTCAACCGAGTCTGGTCATTCGCCAAACACCTGTATTTGTGTGTATTTCACTTTTGACAGTAACCAAACTACTTGTTCAAGCCATGGGTTTGTCTTTCTTCTTTATACAAGCAAATTTCGCACCCGCGCCGGTACACTTGCCACTAACATAACCCGTTTACTTTTATAAACTGGAAAATGGACAACATCAGAAGTTGTTAAACAAAAGGGGAGTGATGACCAAGAGCTCTTACATAAATTCATCTCAGCTTCAATAGCCAGAGTTGGCGGAATATGACTTCTCACAAGAGAGAACCATATTTCTGCTTTTCGGTCAGTAGACAACAGGGGAACCAATAATTACTGTAATCATAAACTACGCGCCTATGGAGGATGCGACATCTAAGGACGAGGATAAATTACTATTTTGGTCAAGTAACAAATGCTCTATCACTCATGAACCACCTCAAAACATCACAGCTATCCTTGGCGACTTCAATGCAAGAACAGGAAATGAAAGCCACCCTGCAAAAATCCCAAGTAACTTCCACCTCTACCAACGACAATGGTACAAGACGAATAGACTTGCTGTACGTCACTCCACTAATCAAAGGCACACCTAATCCCGATTTCCCAACCAAAGAAAAGTGGTAGAAAGAATAAAAGCTATCTATCGACAATTCCAAACGGGAAACAAATGTTCCAATTTCTACCTGCCTACGTTTTAGACAGTCTGGGTAAAATTAGCCAGTATCAAAAATACCATAATACTCTTTGTTTGTCCCTCCAAAATTTTGCATAAGCATCGTTTTTATTTTCTCTTGGGACTTACAACGGTCCCAAGAGAAACCAATAACAATGCTTATGCAAAATTTTGGAGGGAAAAACAAAGAGTATTATGGCATTTTTGATACTGGCTAATTGATTCTCACCGTTCAAAAGCCGTTTGGGTTCCCTTTGTAAATGGTAAACAACCATAGCCACGAGTGAGGCCGTTCATCTTTCTTACAAACATGCACGTTGAGTTAAATCAAGAGAAGACTTTTAAGATTAAATGAGGCCATTGATATAGGCAGAAAGCACAGAGACACTAGTTTATGAGGCTGCTTCTCGCCTTGTAGCATAACGTGCATCTTCTCTTCTACACCAGGAAATTGTCAGTTTGTCGGTTTCCTTGTGCATTGTAAATGTATTTAGTCACATGGAAAAGAACTGAAACAAGTGACCCAGTGCCAGCTGGCCTACTAGTTTGTGAGTGAGCGACATGTAATATTAAACATTGCTTAAGCGAACCTACCTGTTGCCCCATTCTCCTTAATTCCCATCTTGAATCTGCCAAGCATTCTATCGTTTGCAGCAGTACCTAAGGAAAATAATTCTTACAGTAATTCGCTTCAACATAAAATGTAAATGATTGCACAGAGAATAGAAACATATTTGAAGTGAATCAGATCCTTACTTGACACAAAACAGATGATAGTGTTCCAAGACGAAGGTCATTGGTCCAGGAAGGCACTTCCTCTCTGGAATTTGATTTTTAAAAAGATTAATTTAAGGGCCGAGCGCTCTGAGGCAGGGTAAGCCATAAAATACCGGTAGACACCACGGCTAATGAATGTGGGCAAGGGAGGCCCTAGGTACTAGTCCTGGCCATCAGCTGGAGTTGAGCTGGATAATTCCCAATTCAACTCCGCAGCTGTACCTGTAGACAGCCATTTGAACGATTCACTTCCCAACGTTTGGGATTCATACATTAAGTACGAAAGAACTACTGGGCCCTCGGAATTTTTATCAACTCTTTAAATCGTTTTTTATATCGAATTATAGAGCCTTACTACATGTGTGATCATCAGCCAACGTGGCCGCCAAACACCAAGATGACCCCTGTGATGTCATAAGCCTATGCCATCTGGGTTTTAATCACACTTCATCAGCTATGGTCACGGTCAAGGTGCAAACAGCATTGTAACAGAACGTGCCCCAAAAAGGTGGATAGAAAACACTTACCCTGATGAAGCTAAGCTTAAAGACCATTTGTTTGATGGTTTATCACCTGGAAAGGAAAAGAAATGCATCAAATCAGTCATTTAATTGAATTGAAGAGCTGCAAAGTTAATACAGCTAATACGGTGTTTTATATCACTGTAAAGACAATTATGAGGTTAAGACCCCATTATTTTCTTTGCCTTTAGAGATGAAAAGACAGGTACTATGGAATGTATTTCTTGCACCCCTATGAAAATTGGCAGAAATGTTTTTCAGGCGCTGAATTTATGTACAGTCTTGTGTCAATATTGAAATATAGAGGGACTAATAAGGAATTCTTCCTACCAGTTTGTGAGGAGCTCCATCCAAATGGTGACACTAGACAACAAAACATACTTTCCTCAATGAAATCCTGTCACAAAAAAGACGAAGTAAGCACGAAAATAAAATCAACTAAAGATAACATAATTAACAATTTGAATGTCATTTATAGTGCTATATATATCCATGAAATTCATGAGAGCATTAGTCCTACTAATGGAACGGGCCCAAACAAGGACAAAGAACAACTCTGACACGTTTGGGAATTGAACCCACGACCAGTAGATTTGATAACCATTGCTCTACCAACTGAAAAAAAAGGTTGGAGCAGCCTGTAAGGGAGGGAATGTTGATTAAAAGGATTCTATTATAAATGCGTCTATCAAAAAAAACACTTCTTTTGACTAGATAGATATACTTCAGTAACTTTTCTTTTTCCTACAAGTCGAAGAGTAAATACCTGATCACCAGATGACTGCTCTGAATCCAAGAATTTTGTTTGATTGAGCAATGAGTTGCCCTGAAGCAAATTAAGAAAACCCCCCCAAAAAATTAAAGGACTCGCAGGAGAACAATGATGAAAAATACATGCATGCATTTCAATGTCAAATGTATGCCCTTGCCATCATTATAATGGACAAAAAAATAGATTAGGTACAGGTCAAGGTACAAGTACACCTTATTTAACGTCGGAAGTTCCTTTACACTCTAGAGGGTAGGAAGGAAGGAAGCCAGTCGCCGGTGCGCTCACTTTACCCCCCTCTTTCCATTAGTGCTCTATTTTAAGGGTATTTACAGCTACCTGAAGTTGCACAGAATGTAAAGAAGTCGGAGCAAGGATGTGAACCTCACTAGGGATCGAACTCGGGACCTCTCGCACAGAAGGCCGCGCATAAACCAACTGTGCAATCCTTACTCCTCATTGTAAACTGAAGTTGGATAAGCAAGCAAAGAGGTATTTTATGAAGACTGCCTTTTGAAGTAACAAACAGTGTGCTGTATAGAGGACTTTGATCTTTCATTCTTTTTATGTTTCCGGTTGGTTTTGATTTGATTGATTGTGATTTCCGTTCTTTAGGTTTCCTTGCGACGTTGTCAGTTGTGATAGAGCGACTTTCATATGACCTTGAAAAATAAACGTAAAAAAAATGCAAAGCATTCAATTGGCTTATCGAACAAAAACAAACGAGCGCGAATTTTCATTGGCTTAGCGAACGCGGATGCTAACAACGACAACTTTCTGGAAAGTTTCGCTTTGGCGTCATTTGAAATGCAGCAGTAATGTGATTGGGCAATCAAACTGCTTACTGCCCATATTAGGAGTTTCCTTGGCGGGAATAAGGAGAAGCTTTGTTTTAATCTTGCTAAACATTGGCCCGTGAAACAAATTGCAAAAACTTTTTCAAGGTCATACGACAGTCGCTCTAAGATATTGTGTTATTGGAACACATTTCTCGGAGTCAAGATATAGTTACTGGTTACGCGTCCACGTAGGAATTCGATTATTTCTGGGAGTTTCTAACACACGGAGTCAAACATCAGGCCCCAGTTGTTCAAACAATGGATAGCGTTATCCGCCGGATAAATCGCTATCCACTGCGTAGCGCAATTGCTTTCGCTATGACTTATCCACTAGATAGTGATTTATTCGGCGGATAGCACTATCCATCGTTTGAACAACTGGGGCCTGATGTCAAGTTGTTCTGTTTGCCATTTGGTTTCTTTTCTTTATTTCCAGCTATAAGTTTGCGTTGATAATTCTTGCTATTTCGTGCCCCGTCGTAATCGAGAGCTCATTTTCTTATGAGACAATTGATCGTTTTCTTTCTATTTTTTATCGTAAGTGGTGTAAGCAAGCGGCTTAGCCTCTGTGACTGTGCAATACTGAATTGAATTCAACAATACTTTGGTTGAAACTGGCAAACTCCCGCGTATAACACCACGTGTCTACTACACCGGGAACGCGACAGAGTCAACATTTAGGGGGATTTAGCATCAAGCACATGTTAAATAGAAACTTGCAGGTTACCCATAGTCATACACGTAGAAGGTAACTGCATGGTCATTCCATCCCACGTATTATTGTGTCTAAGCACTCGTTTTAATGATTAAGTCTACGCACTGATTTCAGTGATGAAAAATTAGGGTTAGGGTCGGTTAGCTATCACATGAGGGTCGCCAGAATACTGTAGGGCGGATCGACTCTGGAGCGGAATGACTTGTATTCAATGTATTCATGTAGAACTATAAAAATTCTCTTATTGTAACCTTTCACTCTCTTTTGCGAAGTTCTTC
>OX421447.1:63036998-63061998 GCA_949126865.1 Montipora capitata | reverse complement strand
ACTATCCACACATTTCACCGTACCAAATTCAAAAGGTGTGTTAGTAAGAAAAACATCCAGTATGTTGCTTCCTCTCGTAGGTTTCTTAACAAGCTGAGATAATGAGAATTGATGCATCAAAGTGTTTAGTTTAAGTTGATTTATATCGCCAGCCAAGATAACTCGGCAACCAGGGTTGTTAGTCAGTAAGGTTTCGAGTCCGTCGGATAAATATTCAATAAGTTCATCAGGATTATAGACCGGGTCGGGTGGATGATAAACAACACCGGCGTAAATCACTTGAGTAGAAGTCGGCCGGATTTCTGACCACAAACATTCAAAATTATTGTCATTAAATTAAAATTATTGTCATTGTCATTGGTAGAAAAGGCTTAGAATTAAAGGGACACTTCATGTTGGGTGCATCTAATTGTACTAGGTGCATTTCGTGACATGAGTGCACATCACAGACAATCTTCACCATTAATTCCTCAAAATTGCACTTCAGTAAACATAATGATATTTTTTTCTTGCAATTTAGTACCACAAAACATGTTCCAAAGCTTCTTTGAAAAGCATGCAACCAACCAACCACCTTCCTAAATCCCCTGTTAACATTTTTCATTTTGTGACATTAATTTATTTTAAAAAGTGTTGTGTACATAAATAATAATTAATAATAATAATAATTTGTGAACTTATTGTGCGCAGCTTAACATGAGAATGATCAGCTGCGCATTACAACTGCATTACTTTACAAGAATTTAACAAAAGATAATGCATATAAAAACTAAATAATATATATATATATATATATGAATGCAAGTAAGAATTGAATATAAAATTGCTCACCACTACTACTCAGGATCATTCGTTAAACGATAAACATGCATACTAATATATAGATAAATTAGCCAAGCCTAAAAGCGGAGCTCCCGTTTCTAATCCCAGAAAGCAAATTATACACCCTTTTTTATATAAAAACGTCAAATTTTGGAATTGAGGCTGAAAGTTCTTATATAATTTGGCGTTGTGAGGCTGAAAACGTTCTTAAAGATGTTGCTAATTTTACATGGCATAGTTTTTCAATAACTGAAGTCTTGCGGATGAGACAAGGAAACCTATCGAAGTGCTTGCTTTGATTAACTCGAGTAGATTTAAATCGTTATCTGGAACTAAAAGTGAAAATGTTTCATAAGCAACACAACGTTGCGGCCATATCTCACGGTCTTCTTCAGGCAACTGACAACTTGTCACGTGACAGAAGTGCCACGTGACAGAAGTGCCACGTGACAAGCGGCTACCAATCAGCCTCACTGTCCTGTCCCACGTATGTGACAATGAGTGTCTGAGTCCTCCCTTCCTATTGAGAGAGGGGTTTTCAACTGTCTCCCAAATGGCCTCTTTAAGTCCTCTCCTGTGCCAGAGCTGTTCGCTGTCCAAGACCACCACGTCCATAAGAGTAAATGCGTGACCAGTGGATTTCAAATGTGTATACACCGCTGAGGTCTGTGCTGGATTAGAGCTTGGTCTTCGATGCATGTTCATTCTTGCGCCAAGAGACTGCTGATTCTTCCCCATGTAGCGTTCCTGACAATCCTTGTCCCCACACTTTACACCATACACTATATTAGCTCGTTTCGCTTTGGGCACACTGTCCTTCACTCGAGCTAGCTTTTGTCTCAGGGTGTTCCAAGGCTTGTAACAAGTAGAAATGCCGTGGGCCTTAAAAGCATTCTTGATTTTCTCTGAAATACCTGCTGCATAAGGGATCGTGATGTTCGCTCTTGTTGCCCGTCCTTGTCCCTTGTCATGGGTACTGCTGAAATTGACTGATGCATAAATATCTCAAATTTCGCCGCCTCTTCGCTTGTGCTCTTTCCTGTTCTTTATCCCGTTGCTTGTCACTAATGATTTCCCGCCAGAAAAACGCGGGTTCCCAAATGCAACGTTGCCACGTGATTTCCCGCCACAGTAAATTGCCCGACCACTCCCGTCCCCACATGCTCTCTTGCCTCCCCATCTCCACCCCGACAGTCTGTACGGGCGGACGCTCGTGACGTCAGTCTGTACGGACGAACGTACGTGACATCACAACCAAGATTTCTCGCATCGATAGATTTCCCAAAAGATCTTACTCATGGTGCTCCGCCGGCACGCTTCGCGCACCTGGTTAGGCCTAAATAAAAGCTTTAAGATGGCGCTCGGGACGTTTTGTGCGCTCTCGTTTTGTGCGACGCTTACAGCACATAGTAGCCCGCACCTGAGCTCCGCTATAGAGCGTTTTCACATGATGTCCCGACGGCCATGTTGGTGTTCAAAAGCAAAGAAATGGCGGCCATGATGGTTTACCGAACTAATCCTCCGGGAATTGAACTCTATTTTTATGAAAATACTCTCTTTTGTTCCAGTAATCCAATATGGCTGCTGGTCAGGTGAGTGAAAACGCTCAATGAGTGCAACTTGCTCAGTCCATTAGTGGAAAACACTCCTTGCCTATGGATGTCTTTTAACAGTTAAGGAAGCCCCTGGAAGCAGGGTTAGCGCAGAAAGAGCACTCGCTTCCCGCCAATGTGGCCCAGGTTCGAGTCCCAGACCTGACACAATAAGTGGGTTCAGTTTGTGTTCGTCTTCTACTTTGCTTCGAGGGTTTTTCTCCGGGTTCTCCAGTTTTCCTCCCTCAGCAAAAACCAGCATACAGATGATTCCAGCTGGCTGTAAGCTGCGGTCCAAGGTCATACATGGACCGTATAGCGGCTACCAGAGGTGCATAGTATGCTCTTGGTTCGAGTGACCTTGTTGAGCTGCGTCGTTGCTGTACTTTGCAACAACAACAACTAGCGAGACTTATCAATTAATTACAGTAACTTTGTCAGTAAACTGGCGACAGAATTTAATAGAATGTGTACAGCTCTTGATACCTTTATCGTTGTAGTAGTGCGGAGAGTGGTTGGCGTAGAGTTGATCACACCAAAACTGTTGCTTTTATTCTCACTTAACTTAAGTGAGGTTTCAGTGAAATCTGACCTCGATCTGGAAAAAAGTAATAAAAAGATCACAATTCACGTCGTCTTGGCACTTTCAGACAAATCCATCGATACAAGGACTTTCTACGATGTACATGTAATGACTGCCTTAAAATTATAATTATTGATCGTGAAAAATATGTATGGTCACAGTCTACATGCGCAATGTCATATTCCTTAAGTACTGGTTTAATCCAAGACATTTTGGACCTTCATTTTATTCATAGTGAATGTTTTAATGTGAAGATTTAATATTTCAGAAGTTTTATTCTCATTCTTCATTAGCATGTGCTGCTTGTGCCCTTTAAAACAAGATCAAATGGCGTGAACACATGGCCCCTGTTGTTCGAAGGGTAGATAGTGCTATCCACCGGATAAATCACTATCCACTGGATAACTCAATTGGTTTTGCCAGTGTTTCACCGCTGGTTAGTGATTTATCCAGTGGATAGCATTAATTTATCCACATTTTGAACAACCGAGGCAATTTATGCTGATCGATTTTAATGAGACACTGGCGCACAAGTTTAAAGACAAAATTCAAACAGACGTGGATCAGTGAAACTTAAACACTAACCTGCCTCTAACAACCATTTTTTTCCGACTTTCAACATCAGTGTTCGACAAACTTGATGCATCATGAAGTGCACATAAAGAAAGCATCATTTATGTTAAATTAGTTAGAATGACGGTTAGATAAACAAAATAACAATACTGAAACATAACAGAGTGCACTTTTTGGGCAAATTGCACTTTTGGGAAAGATACCCCATGATGGCTATTTTTACTGTCATAACATTTTACATCAAGACTCTAAAACTGACTAATTTGTACTATGTGTTACTATTAACTTAAGGTGATTCCCTTGTTTTTCAGCACGCATCTCATACTGCGCATAACAATGCCACTTCAGAAATGGCAGCGTTTCACACCTGCCATCTGAAGAGTGACGCAACAATGGCCGCTTTTTGCTGTTCAAGAGCTTTTAGTGCAATCATGCTGATAACTCTTCTCGGTTAAGAAGGTGTTGAATTGGAGCTCGCCCCAGTCCTTTCGCGGAAAATGATCATTTTGAAGCCGAAATTTCCCCTTTGCCATCCATTTATCATCGTGTTGCGAAGAAACGAACACCATGACCCCCCATTTTTAATGGTTTTATTTACTCGTAATAGGTACACAGTACCCCATCTTTTTAATGCATTTATTTAATGTCCTGTGTATGAATATCAATTGTGCCAAGTTTGAAAAAAATCTGGATTGTACGTCATTTTCATGGGAATTATCTTAAAACTGACTTATTTTGACAGCCAAACAAATTTTATTTTTATGGTCATTTATTCCTATTTAATATAAAATTAACTGTGACAATAGTAAATCTTAGCCACTTGCAGTAATAGCCGTATGTGAGAACTAAGGATACCTTTTGTAACTTGAAAAAAATTGATCAATCCACTGGACAACCAGATAATATAATAATAATATTTATAATAAGTTTTGTTTTTTAAAGTCAGCTGCCTGATTGAATAAATTCCTACAAATCTATTTAAAAAAACATATACCTACCAAAATTTAACAATAATTTGAGTCAGAGATGTCATTTAAAAGCACACACTTGACTTCGCCTTGGATCATTGCACATACTCACGTAAAATACATAGAGGACATAACATGGCTGCGCGGGGATATCAAATTTCTCTTATAGAGTGTTGAAAAATACTTCACGGGTGAGCGCAGCCTGGGAACAAGTGAAATATTTTTCAACACAAAAAATACAAATTTCATATCTCCAAGTGGCCATGTAATAGACAATATTCATAAACGGTCGCTAAGTAATTATTCTTTTGTCTTTATGCTAATCATCCTCTCTAGCCTCGTAAGCAAGAACAAATTCAAAAAAATTTTTGCTCCAAAGTGAGGCTAGTGAAGATGATTAGCAGAAAGACAAAAGAATATTTTTTTGGACGCCGTTATGAATATGGTCTATATTCTATTTATTATTATAAACACCAATGAAATACTAAATTATTTCACGAAAGGCATCGAAATGCAAGATTTTCATATGTAACCATAGCAACAGTGATCTTTTCACGCGTGAAATTCAAAATAACATGTTATCTTCTCGTGTGAAGGTATCATGTTTTCGCGCGAAAGTTCACTTTAGTTGGTATTTCATTGGTGTTTATATAATAAAGTACATTTTTTGCCCAATAATCAGGCAAGTTGTGCTGTCACAAGTTAATAACAGTTATTTAGTAATGATCCTTGTTTTTCATCAAGAAGATACATGCAAAACAAGGACAAACCAGTCATTGATTCTCTAAAATATTTACTTATTTACTTACCTACTCATAAGTCTTTCATCAACTGACGATGAAGCTGATGCTTTTGACACTGGAAGTGCAAACGTTGGAAACACATAGTGGATGTGATTCGTTATAAGGAATTTTAAGATGAGTTCATATGCCAAGAGTCTTCCTTCTCTCCACTCCCAGCTTTCTGACATCAAGAAATCAGCTGATGTGGATTTTCCCCCTGGTATAAGAAAATGTAATACAATAATATTTGGAAAAATCAAGCACACCATTGTATTTAAGAGTCAAGTACTTTATAAACATTAATTTTTTTAAGAAGCAAAGAATGTGAGAGACAAAAAACGAGACAATGCAGTCAAACAAACTAGACCCAACACTTTCCATTTTTTCTCCTTGAAAACAATGAAAATGGGTTGTTTTCTTTGTGAATGTCCAACTCTGTCCCAACTGTTGACTAAAGCTGACCTATGTGTTTACACAACACAATGACCTACATGTATAATCCTAAATCAGGGCGCGACGAAAGTGCTGTCCGATAGCCCGGGGCTAGTGGAATGACTTGTCGGGCTAGCATTTTCTTATCGTAGCTTGCCCGATGAGCAAGCACCGTTGGTTCCCCATTTCTGATGATAAATTGAGCTTTTATACCAAAAAGTGTATAGCAGAAAGCTCCTGAGAGAAAATGATAATGTTATGAGGCCAAATTATCGTAGCGTGACAACGTTTTGCATCGCGTCCGTAAATAGCGTCATGACTTTTTCTGCTTACAAAAGCGACCGAAATATATTTTATAAACAATTTAATTTCGGGCTAGCTCCTCAGACCTTCGGGCTAGTAACCTCAAGTAACAGCTTGCCCGAAGGGCAACTTGATCTTTTCATTTTCGTCTCACCCTGTAAATGCAGTTGGTGCAATCAGTGTCTCAAATAATCTTTTTATACTGTGATTTTGGAACTTTACAATACGTGGTTACAATAATTATAAGTAATTCAAATTAATTCTATGTTTTACATGAGTGAAAACGAGTGCACAATCTTAGGGATGTTTAATTGACAGTTTTTTAAAGTTACCAGCAAGAAGCTTCGACACTTGTCTGATACTGGTCCTAGCTGTCTTGTAAGTAGGAATTGGTGATACCCTGCTGCTTGCAGCTGATACAGCGTGGACTTCATTTCCTTTGGAAGCAAGACAATGCAAAGTACTTTCAGAAAGTATTAAAAACATATGGTTCCAAAAATGAGAATTTGACAAACATGTGTCTCCAAATATAAGAGTTTGACAAAGGCAACACCAAAGAGCATACTTAGTCGACTAGCTATGCAAAGAGTGGAAACTGTACAATCACACAAAGTAAGCGATTTCATTTACCTTGACCGTACATGCTCAGTGACTCAGCTGATGCATAGCACTTGTCAGAACTTGACAATGGACTAGAAGTATGCTGAAAAGGAACTGCCTTTTCAGTTGCACCAGATGAAATATCCTCTTCAGAGTCATTTGAAGTATTGGGTGGAGATGTTTCCAGCTGTTCCTTTGAACTTACATGTAGATGTAATGATGCTAGGTTTGCCATCAATAAGTCTTTGTCGACTTTCCAGTCAGCAGCAAGGCCATGCAGAACCAGTTTTAAAAACACTGGATTACTGCTATCTTTGGCAACTGAAAGATATTAAGAGACTTAAAAGGTGACAGTTGTCTAATTAGCAGCATTTCACACACTACACGTTTTTTGAGGTCCGAAAAATGTTTGTCAACCAGTCTTTTGGGACAAAATGGTATTACAAAAAAATATAAATGTTGATGATTATATAAAACTCAGATTTCTCTTCATTTACTTTAATAAACGTTTCTTTCTACGAGTCAAATTTCCAGTCACTCCACTGACCATGCACCCTGCCAGCAGAGCCTTTCTTATATAAACTCAACAAGAAAGAAAGGACTGCAGAACTTGTGTTAAGCCTTTGTTGAGTATGGACAAGCCGTTGCTTGGAGAAATTTTCAAACCCAGGCCAAGTCTAGATCACACTCCTAGACAACACATTGATTTCGTACTGAAGGCTCGATTTTGACGTTCACTTTGTCAAAAATATTATGCGTGCACTGCCTAAACTGGTTTGAATTAAGGGAGTGACTAGCCCAAACACTTGGGCTGTGGCAACTTATAAGACTCGACACAATTTCTGCAGAGCCTCTCTTCCTCGCCCTAAAGTGAGAGCTCGAGAGGTTCAATGGCGACGTCGTTGGGAAAAAGAAACTGGGGCGAGGATGGCATTGTTCCCACCAAAACATAAACGTTTAGCACCCTTCATTTCCCGATGGCACCTTGCTGATGACTACTTTGAATCTTTGTCCGTGAAAATGAGCAAATTAAAGACAAGACGGGAGATACTTTTGCTTAGCTATACAGACAGCAATACAGACAATAATATTTCTGTGTCATTATACGATTGTTATTGCTCAAAAAAATCCAGATTTTTACTATCAATCGTACGCTGTTTTTGATCTATAAAACATGAATTCAGTTGACTGCAAGGCCGAATTTTGAGGTGAAAAGGCAGACCTGCCTTGCATTGCAGATGCTTTCCAGATTCCAGCTGGGTTCCGTTGCAGACAGAGAAGCATTTGTGATTGTTTATAGGGACTGTGTGTGCTGCTGAGACGAACAAGTTACATGTATCCATGTAGATTCAGCGATATGATTCAATGTTTCCCAAGACCAGTTTCCGTTTTGAGTTTAATTACAAATGAAGTCTTGGATTTTATTTCATGACAACCACTGTCATCTCGTAACAGACTAGAGATGTACTAAGCCCAGTTGCTCTTCAACAGTATGCTGAAACCATCTCAAGGAAAGGATCTCCTCTAAATAACGGCTTCGGTTCCACAGATGGGATGGTCCAACCAATCTCCAGACCTGGGAATGGACAGAGGAGTGTGTATAATGGACACAAACAGGTTCATGGACTAAAATTTCAGTTCATTGCCTTACCAATGGACTTATAGGAAACATCTTCTATTCTCTTTCGCTTCGCTCAGCCGAATAGAAAACATTTCTATTATAAGTAGAAGAGACAAGTAACAAACAAATAGTGGAGGGAGCCGCCAGCAATGGTCGAGTTTATTTACCGGGGACACACTGGATACAGGTTACAAGCCAAGAAATATAAGAAAAAAGTCACACGCGATTAAAAACAACGATATGAACAATAAGAATACAGGTTACAAGTCAAGGAATATAAGAAAAAACAGCCTCGAGTAAACTGGTCGGCGTCAAGTGGTGTGATATTCACAAGGAGTGGTATATAAAGGCCTAATTATCCCAGTGGGAACTAATACCAAGGAACCTAATCACACACCTAAAAGAAATACATTTTCGGCCAGTATTGCTTCCCAAGACACAAGCGGGAATCCTTTCTTTGCTCTAACGTTTTTGAAATACGATGATTAAATTTATGGGTTTTATGCCTTGAAAGCGATTCAAATAACTCACAAGAAGGTATTCTCATAATTTTTTTACAAGGCATGAAAACTAAAGGGCCAAAATCAGACGAGTATAAATACTCAGATAAAAGACATAAATCTAATATCTATACTGCCAAAACAAGCCTTTTGAGGTTGGTACGGAGTGTAGACGACTTCGCGCCAAACCCACAACGTCAAACAGCAATAAAACTTCACTTCCGGGCGCCATCACCTCCCTGAACAGTCACTTTGCTAAAGGTCCCTAATGGTGATGCAGACAAAACAGTGACCATAAAAGACAACCATATAAGGAGGCCACAACATCAGGGGCAGGCAACGTGGTGTCAGGAACGAGTGGATCAGGATCAAGGTTGCAGTCGGTGTCTTGTTCATTGCCTAGGATGCCGACGATTTGTTTTGATTTTACCATGATGAAGTGTCTGTCATTGCCAAGGAGAAGGGAACACTGAATG
The DNA here is from genome assembly GCA_949126865.1 of Montipora capitata. Classification (NCBI taxonomy): domain Eukaryota; kingdom Metazoa; phylum Cnidaria; class Anthozoa; order Scleractinia; family Acroporidae; genus Montipora; species Montipora capitata. Next base: position 63,052,746 of record OX421447.1, on the reverse strand, counting down.
AGGAAGTGGTTTGTGTTAGAGCGAACGACCGTCTTGCTTGCATAGGGGACTGACCTTGTCCTGAAGAGGTTGTCTGGTACGGACCTTAGATTCACTCCTGCCACCTGGACGGCTACCACAACTTGCAGAATCTTAGCGTAATCTGAAGTGCAGATTTCCTCAAGGAGAGGGTGATTCTAAGGGCTTGAAAGATCTCTGGTATAATTGAGGCGAGGGTGCCAGATCTCATCTCTGTGACGTAGTGCTGCTTGACCAACCCAGGAAGACTGGCGTGAATGAGTGTCAACCAAGTAAGAACAACAAAGTTTTCTAGAGTAGGAGTTAGTTCCTCGTCCTCTGGAACATGTTCACCATGGTGAGGATAAGCCATTAGTGCGTAGCAAGGAATCTTCCACAAAAGCCATGAGTCATTGGTATAGGTCCTCAGGGCGCTCATCCACTCCAAGGTATATGTCAGAAAAGTCAATAAATTGTGCACCGGTGATCTGGAATCCAAAATGTTGTCGAATAGTTTGCCACAAGAACTAGAGTGAGGTTGAATTCTTCACCGCTTTGCGAAATGATGGGACAGAAAACCGTGATTTGACCTTGAGAAAGTTGACTTTTTGCCACGCGGTAAGGCGACGAGTGAGTGGTACAGAGTCGCCAGAATCATCTTTTTCAACCATGTAATGCCATTGGCTAGGAAGGGGGCAAAGTTGCTGTCTAAGGATAATGTGTATAGTAGATTTGCTTTCAGTTCTCAAAGCTGTTTATAGTTTCCACCTTGGACAGGTATAACTCAAGATGTACACCAAAGGATGCACTGTTTTGGTTTCCGCGGTCAAGGCTTAAAAGTGGCTTTCTATGGCAAAAAAATGAAGCTTGGGTTGAATGCCACCACGACAGCTGAGGAGATAGGGCAACACTCAAGGCAAGATCGATTCGTGAAAATCTTTTAATCAAACTGCGCCTGGTTGTTCAAAAGCCGATTAACGCTAATGCCAGATTAAGAATTAACCAAGGAGTTTATTTCTCTACTCCCAAATGTTGTCCAAAGCTGATATTCTGCAAAACTTTACATTTAATAGAAGACGTCAATCTTGAAAAACAGAAATAAGCAAAGGAAACTTTCACCAAAAAGTTGAAAACATGAAACAAACGTTTACGCTAATCCTGGATTAAGTTAATCAGCTTTCGAACAACAGGGCCCTGGAGTATAACTAACAGCCGAGTGACAGTAACAATATGGTGGATCAAAAACGCATCCAAAGTCCTAGTGCCACTGACCAGTACTGGCGGTTGATTTATTAATAAAATTTGTTCACAAACAAGACTTACTAGTGATTTTGCCTGAATTTCTTCACCACTTGACTTATATAAGCACTTCATGGGCTTTTTAGGAACAATTGAGAAGAACGAGAAGCACTCACCTTCTTTCATGTTATTAAAAAAAGCCTACAAACCCACATGCTTTATTGTCACCAACAATGCACTCAGTGCAATAAATTTTTATTATATCTTCATTGAGAGAGACTACTGTCAGTCAAATCATCTTCTCATTTGGATACCAGTATCAACAGAGTGAAACACAGTATTCTTTTTTTTTTTTTACAACTCACCTAAGTATTTGAAGGCTACACTTGTTGCTTGGCGCACCGTTGAAGCAGGGTGCATCAAGTAAAGATTTAGCGTGGAGAAGTAAAGGGGCCATTTTGGCAGTAGATATCCAGGAGGAATGTGCTGTAAATGACAAGAATTCATGTTTATTGCCACTATTAATCTTAAATCCACACCAACAGACTGATGTGCTTGCCTGAAAGTTCGAGCCATAAAATTGGGGAGCAATCCAGCAGGAGGAAAGGGCACTGGGGAGGCTCTGTAAAAGGCTATTTTCACTAGAAAGCAAGACAGCTTGAAAAGTCTGATATTATGTAATGCTGGGAAAATGGCATTACTAACTGCACAGCATGCAAAACCCTTTATTCAAAACAAAGAGAAACACTATTTCACTGCTCAAAACCAGTAAAGTATAACAGAAAAATTACAGACTTCACAAGATTTCTTTCCAAATGAATGCCTACCTTAATCAGAAATATACAGACACCCAACAAGCCCTCAGCTTCATGAGCTTTAAGAAACTTGAAGTGTTGCCGGGATACAGCATGATGAGGGAGCTGAAAAAAGGTAAAAATACTTTTTACACAAAGGTGTACATGCTACATGTAAAACAATCACAGTTCTTAACAAATTAATCATTTTGTAAAAGTCGCTGCCGAAAAAAAAAGACACTTTAAATTCAATGAAATCTTTGCCATGTACGGTAAATAAATGTATGACTATTGTGTACCTCATCAAATCTTTTCATCTGACCATGATGATTGTTCCCTTGCGTTCCATGGCAGAGCCTGTTTATAACCTCTTCAAAGGACAGCAGTGCAACCTAATATGAATAAACAAATTTAGCGTGACATTGTCTTAGAACAGGTTGAAAAAGATTACACTTAAAATAATACACCTTATGCTCTGAGGCCAACACATGCATCGCAGACTGTGATACATGTTCATGTATGTCCAATGCAACATCAGCTTACATGTTGGCAGGAGTGCATTTATTTAGTTTTGTTAACACCATGCAAGCCATTTTTGCTGTGAAATTTTGTGTGTATTTTGTTGTAGGATGTATGTATTTTGAGAGTCCCTCATCAAGTCGAGTCTCCTCGGGAAAAGAGTCCCTAGCTCACGAACAAACTTATGTATGTACCTGCTTAGAAATGTTACTTACATGTACCTCAAATTCACACCTGGACAAAATAGCAGACATTGTTTTTGTAGCATGTTCCCTTATGCTGAGCTGAGGATGATGGAGAAGAGAGAAGAGCACTGAATGGACTGATGCCATGATGAACTCTGGCAAAGCTGTTAATGCTGTGGGACCAAACTGAAATAGAAGGATGGTAAAATCACGTGGATGCAACCACATGTATTCCTTTATATACTTATAGGCGACACCTTGTTAAATTAATATAGTCCTCAAAAGACAATCACACAAACTGACCTTAAGCATGTATTGTGCTTCTTCTGAGTTGTTTTTCTTCTCACCACCTACAATTCCACTCCATAAAAACTGACACACTACAGCAGCCATGCCTAGTTAAGCAGTATAGTATAGTATAGTATAGTATAGTATAGTATGTTACAATATGAGCTAGTTTTTGTTTTCAATTAATCGATTTGAACGTCGGGCAAGTACTACTGCGTGACACATGTACTTAGGGCTTAATTGAGTCTAATTAAATTGGCATTTTAACCTACACAAGATCATGTTTACATTTCTCTGAACTTACATCATGGTGTCAGAAGTGGGATCAAGAAAATCCACAGCAAGAAAAAACCACAAAAAAAAAAAAAAACGCCTTCATACAGCGTATAACCTCATCATACAGCGTATAACCTCATCAATATAGCACAGCTCATCGAAGATGAGACACTTTAAAACAAGATATGCCACTGCCAGAAGAAAGCGCGTCAACGGGCAGCGCCACGCGATCGATCTCATTCACATCACAATTTCCCATTCCCTTCCCGATGACGGTCAAGGGAGACTTTAATTTGTAAACAACTGGGAGTTTTTCAAGCAACAATGCTCAGACTATGACGTTGCCACAGGTCAAGACAAACAAGAACAAAAGATTCAGATCGCCACTTTTCGCTCCGCTATGGGCAAGGAATGTTTACAGATTTTTCTTAACCTTGAACTCACTACGGAAGAACAACAAGACATAGACAAGTGTATTAAGGCATTAGAAGCCTACTTTAAGCCGAAACGAACCGTCATATACATGTATGAGCGATATCTTTTCAACAAGTGCCAACAGAACTCAGGTGAAACTGTGGATAGCTATGTCAATCGTCTACAAAAAGCGGCCTCTACCTGTCAGTTCGGGCACGATAACGGAATTCTGCCTTCGGCCTCATCAACTATCACCTCATAGAAATCTCGAGCTCATAATCTAATATTGTTAATTAGTGAAAAGAGGCACAGTGGAATTGGATTTCATGAAAGTTATTTTTGCAACTTGCACACACATTAATATATACTACTGTAACAATAAAACTTACACATCACAGCACCCTCTTTGGCTTGCCAAGATGTTTCTTTTCCCAAACACAGCTGCAATACATCAATTATTATGCACAGCTTTAGTGGGCAACTGACACAAAGACCTACATTTGTATACAGTCAACAGTGTGTACAACAATATAGTTTTCACATTGAACAATAATTATTACTACAGTTGAATTCACTGTCCCACAATTACAATGTCAGATATTTCTTAAAGGAATGTTCTAGTTAAATAGCTTTAGGGGGGAGAGTAATAACCTGTATGGGCCACAACAGTACCAGTATGTATAGTGACCGGGAAAATTAAAAAAAAAAGGCTCGAAGAGATTAATTTTAAAAGGATACAAACACCGTACAAAGGAAGGAATTAACTGGTAATACACTGTATTTATTTTTCTAGAAGTGAGAAAAATGACATGTAAAGAAGAGAATACCACATTATTTTCTGGTTGCTCTCAACAAGTAATCAAGAATTTGTGACCATATATACCATGCAAAATAAAAGGGCAGTAAGATTACCTGGACTAAGTTATTATAAAATTCCTCCAATTGGTGAAGTGTGAAGGTTTCCAAAAATTTTGACAATTTGGCTACACATGCATTTCTAATAGCTGACCAAATGTCTGTTATGCCTGCCAACACCACATCCACCACTAAAGGAAATACTTTGCCATTGATTCCATCAACTGAACTAGCACGCTTCAGCCAATCCATAACATGCACAAACGTTTGGTTCCTAACCACTGGCATGTTGTGAGCTGAAAAAAGGGGCATTAAATTTCATTTTCTTCTTAATAATTATTATTACCAGTATGGGTCAACATAAGTTATGATTCCATAGCTGTATTTACAAGTCTTAGAGTGAAGTCAGCCTATCCAACAACAAACACAGACTAGACCCCATGCAATGTGGAACAAGGGAGTTGCATATTTCCTTCATTCACGTTTCCTCTTCAGCATAGCATGACCTGACAAGCTTTGCCATACATGTATCAGTTGTTTACTTGAAGCAAGACTTTTGACTTTATCTTTTCACTAAGATGCATTATTTCTTTTCTTTTTGCCTGTATTTCTTGGTAAAAACTACAAGCTATTATATACCAGCACCATATCCTTACCTTTTAAAGCTGCAAACTTAAAGCTCTTAAGTAAGGAAACAGAAAGCTTGCCTTGAGAGAGATACCTATAACAAACAATTTCTGTAAATGCAATGACAACTGTATTGTATTTATCTGTATCTTAATATTTAACCCTTTGACGTCCATCTTGAACCAGCCAGACTTAGTATTTTACTCTGTCTAATGCCAGACGATTTTACTCGTCAATGGGGAACCCCTGGGAGTCAATGGGTTAACAATAATTATTATTCACCGAAGTGGAGGTGAATAGTGGTGGATATCTACTGCACTGAGTCATGAATGGACGAGGTAAATATCCACCACTTTCACTGACAATGAGGTGAATTTTTTAAGATGAATAATCAGCCAACTTTATCAATAAAATCTGATCCTCAGCAATCAAACTGAAACAAACCACTGTTTGCTCAGAGGTGAATGGTACTTGCTATTCACCAGGGTTTCAATAAGTTTTTTAGTAAACGGCTGGTTTTGTGAAGCAGGCAGCTGTGGCAAGAAAGAGGATGTAAGGCCCCTTTTCCCTTGGGAGGTCTGGGGACATGCTCCCCCAGAAAATGTTGAAATCTAGGAGCTCAGAAATGGCATTTCCAGCAATCTGGGCATCAACATCAGTCACAAATATTTACTAAACAGGAAGCTGCACATGGCCAAGTTAGAGGACAATTTTTTTGCACTCTCAATCTCTTGTTGAAAACAACAAAATTTTATATCCCCTCCAGCTGTGCACTTTCTATTTGTGTCTTCCATTTTTAATAAACAGCACGTGGAAAACCAGAATGATGTAGTGAATGTGGTAACATGTCGTTTAGACAAAGACTCCGGATGGTTAAGATAACAAACGATTTTTATGCACTTTCAAAACATCGAGCACAAGGACATAAGGTGAAGGAAATCTACTGTAATCCAAAAATCTCTCGCAGGATAAACATGAATTCACAATATCTGGTTACTGAATTTCCAATTTGTAACATGAATGTTACAGATGTGATCCAGGCAACATTTGGCACCAGTCCTTCTCCTCTATTCTCCCACTTTGGCAGAATGCAAAGATCACGTTGGCAAATAACAAGGAATTCATAAAAATATCCAATGTTCAAAAAAGAGCAGAACATACATGTACAGCAAAAGGTTTCTTGTTATTCTAGTTGTTTTATTGAATTAAAATAAATTAACATGGATCGAAGTGAAATGATGAGAATCGTGTTTGCCAGCTTCTAATGAAACCTCTGTATTCACCTCTGCGCTAGCCAATCAGAATGAGCAGAAAGCACTATTCACTTGTGCGGTATATACTAAATTAAAAAATATTAAATAAAAACAAAAAAATATTCGTTATTAAAATATACAGTCATGTAGCCAGCTAGGAAACAAACTATTTATTTCATTCACTTGCTTCTTTATTTGATTACAGACAAAGCCCATAGAGGATCAACAATAGAACAATTAGCGTGCACAGGGTCCTTTACAGGTCAACCTCCACATTATGGCCTTGTTATTAATGATGTGTCAAAGTCTTCTCACCCTGGGCACTACACAATGATGTGTAGTTTATTATTTTCTAGATAGTTTTAAATTGAATGAAGGGCCATTTACAAGGTGTTACTATGTCACAAAGACTCACCTTTCATAATTCTATAAAGATAGCTGTAACATTTAACCCATTGACTCCTGGGGGTTCCCCATTGACGAGTACAATCGTCTGGCATTAGACAGAGTAAAATACACTGTAAGTCTGGCCGGTTTAGGCCGGTTTTGGTTTGGACGCCAAAGGGTTAAACATTTTTTTTAAGGCCAATAATGAAAACTCAGTGTTATTGTAATTTTGAAAGGTTGTATGATGCATTATGTTGTTGTTCAACGGGGTTGTACAATGGTTATGACTGATAATTCCATAGTTCGCTCTGACAAAGGGCAAGTGCTCAAAACGTCACCATTCAAATTTCTTTATGGTGGTCAATTTAAAATATCAACTAAGTTGATAAATCCATTTCTGTATTTCACATCCCCATCTACGCAGCATCACAGTTTCTTTAAAAACCATATACAGTGGCTCACTGCCCTGAAACAGCTTGCTGTTCAAATCATTAAGGGAGTTTTCTATTGACACATGAATTGAGCAATTTTTTTGGAGTATGCATGCACAATAAGCTTACAAAGTCATAGCACTCGCTCACCATTTAAGAAATTCATCAAGTAGTTCGTTTAATTTTCCTTTGAACTTGGATTCGTCCTGGATGCGAACAGATCCAGACAACCCTCCGCGGTCTAAATGTTCTTGTGCCACAGGCTCGCCATCGTCTATGTTGGCAGTAAACTCTGACCACCCAAATCGACGCTCGAAGAGATAGAAAGTAAACTCATCCAAATCTTCTTGTACAAGCACACAATTTTCAGGTGATTTTGTCGGAAAAGGATTCGCAATTTCCTCCAAACCTTTCCGAAGCCAATCTGTTTCACAATCATATTCCCTCAAAGTATTTTCATCCTCAAGGGATATCAACGATTCTCTTAACTTTTGCAAGGAAAGGATTTCTTCCTCAGCGCAAGAAGCATTTTGCAATCTCGACAGACGAAAATCAAACTTCGGCGATGGGTTTCCGATATTGCTCATTATAAAATTATTTGAAGACTTGCAGGCTTGCCTCTCATTGTTGTTGGATCGGTTGAGTTTTCAGTACCACTTTACCAGCTGCCTCAATGTTTTTGTAACGAGTTTTAACTCAAAATACACTGCACAATGCCGCCATTTTTCGTACTTGGCGAAGATTTATTTTGCCACGTGATCAGATATCTCGTTACAACGAGTCTCTCCGGCAGCTGTTCCGACAATTGCTCGTAAAGGACTCGGTAAATGATCTTTGAACCACACGCTTTTTCGAAATACTGGATTTTGTTCTCGAACAAAGACGTTGGGTGCTGACTGGCGGATCGCAATTTTCAAGATTCCGACAGAAAGGTATCTAGCATTAACGGATTTATTTTTCCATGTAAAGAGTTTGGCGCTTAGGCACCCTTTTACTGGAAAGTTTGCGCGGCAAACGCCGACGTCAAGCGAAGGGGAACAATCGAACAAGACTTCGTCATGTTCGGTCAGAAGGGGAAGCCGGTGGCAACAATTCTAATGTAACACGTTACAGCCGAGTTAATGCACCAAAAAAGCCCCAAAAGTTGTCTGCGTCTTATCGCTTCAGTCTGCATTTGTTTGTCATTTTACAGAAACTTTTTCTAATGTAAGTCTCGCAACTTAAGTTTAATTTCCTGAATAAGTTGTAGACTTTCGATTTCATATACTGGACTAAACTGAATAAAGAACTCACTATGAGCTCTTATTCTGCTCTCTCTGGGGCACTAATTTTGGGGGCACTCTTCACAGAAATTAACTCAAATTAACACAAGTCAAATCGTTTTTGTTAGGAATGTCAAAGGTAAATTTTTAAACAACTAAATCAAGCACAACCTGTTTACAAATCCCTCACATACTTAGTAATGTTACGTTTTTAAGGCACTTTTCCCCCCCTTTTTTACTAAAAGATTGAGTCGTTGCAATTATTAACTCTAAGTTGCAGCATCCGTTATTTGATCATGATCGTGGCGTTTGCGTATGAATAGCCTTGTAATTATATCTGTCTCACTCTCCAAACGATACTTTCAGAGAACAGTGGCGATCACAAGTGGCATTGCGTAATTGTTCACACAACAAAACTTATTACACGTTCCAATGCAAATCGAATTATAATATTAATCTTGTTGTGTCGTTATTCATACATCCTTCAAGGATTGTTTTAGTTTGAAAATATAAATTTTTAATGTTTTAGGGTATCTCATGTACAGGTGTAAGGATAGAGAAGTCATAGGACAGCCCTCTACACAGAAGACAAAACTTTGGGTGTAACAATACTACATCCTTTCACCTTCAGCACTTAACTTAATTTGCATTTTCTTCCATGTAAACATCTTAACACCACGACTAATGAAATACTGTATCTGCTTGCCTCCAGACTTGTGCTGAACACTCTATCAACCCCTTGGAAAAGTTTCTCCAAAAACTTTATCAGAATGAGTGGCACGATTTATGACTATAGCATGATGAATCTTAAAGGAGAAATGGTCAGCTTCTCTAAATACAAAGGCAAAGTGGTGCTGATTGAAAATGTTGCATCCCTCTGAGGAACAACAAAAAGGGATTTTACCCAGGTAAAGTAAGAGAAATTGGAGAGACGGAAGGGTTATTTGTTGTTCTTTCTGACAAGATTGTTAGACTTCAATAAAGTACACTTTTTACTACAACCAGATTTCCATTCACTGGTGCGTGAAGGGACATTGGTCACATATCAAGAATGTTTAATCTGATTATGGCTTTTGTTAAAATGTAACAAAATGAATATCTGAATTTACGGAAAATATCTGTTTTGTGAAAAGCACATTTCTAATTTGTAAAACATATGTGTATCCAGAATTAAATTAATTATGAGCATAATCTCTCTAAACTCAAATGGAAAATCTTTCCCAATTTCATCCCATTATCGGAGTTTTCTCATGCCCTCTTAGTTCAGAAAAAACAGCTTTGGTATGAGATCTTATCTTATTTTTGGACAATCTGTATTTCCTTTCAAAGGAACTGTCAACAGATTTGCATTTTTTAAATAGGGGCATTTTATCTCATAACATTCAACAAAAGAGGTGTAGCTTTTGGACTTAAACCATAGATAATTAGACTCCATTCTCCCAAATAGACATGAAATTATTGATTTATTCAAAAACATTGACCATATATTTTGCAGCTACATGCATGTATCAAGATTTAAGTTTTCCAAAACACAAATTTTGAGCTAATTTTGTGAAGTACAGAATTTCCTTTTTGTGTCATTTAGTTTCGCATATACCATGATTTTAATTTTTGCAGTCATCTCTGAGATGACTTGATCTGATACATGTAGCTCTCTGATGAGTTAAAGCAACTCTCTAATCCAATCAATGCACTTAATATCTGGCAATTGTTGCCTTGGGATCCTAGTTTTAGAGCTTCTGTAAAGGAGGAATAGTGTATCTCTTAATTTTATCTGGAAAATGGCAGAATCGATGAAAACAAATATTTTTTGTGGATAACTTGGAAAATCAGTACTGCAGTTAAGCCTGAGAAGTACATATACTCAGTCTAGACAGACAAATTTATGCAAATGGTATGAAAGCAGTATCAATGTTTGACTGATTTAACTCCCTCTACATTTGTGTTTCCCTTTTTGCAGATGAATGAGCTCATGGATGATTACAGTGCAAAGGGGCTTGTTATTCTGGGATTTCCCTGCAATCAGTTTGGCCACCAGGAGAATGGTGATGGCCAAGAGATTCTAAACTCCCTGAAGTATGTGCGACCTGGGGGTGGCTTTGTACCAAAGGTTGAAATGTTCTGCAAAGCAACAGTCAATGGCTCCAAAGCTGACCCACTTTTTGTCTTCCTGAAAGAGAAATTACCATATCCTACTGGTGAAGGTGGAGAAATTCTGATGAAGGATCCGCAGGCGATATTGTGGAGTCCAGTGCGTAGATCTGATGTTTCCTGGAATTTTGAGAAGTTTCTGATAGATGCTAATGGAGTGCCATTTAAGCGTTATAGTCGTCACTTCCTTACTTCTAAAATCAAATCTGATATTGATGAACTCTTGGCTAAAAAGTAATTGCAACAATTACTCTTAAAGAACGCCAGAAAGTTTGCACATCAAGGTAAATGCAGTCTGCTAAGGATATTAAGGGTGAGTGCTGAAATTTGGTCCAGTATGTCAAGATATTATGACAAATGCACATGATTAGATATACCCTGTTGGATGTATCAAATTCAAGCATGAATCACATGACAGGGCTTTCTCAAAATGACAAGTTTTTAACTTTGCTCAAGTAAACATTGCAAGTAGCATGAAATAACACATAGTAGTAACTTTTTTTTTACTTAATATTTTGCTTCTAGTCTAAGGGTGCGTTCGATTGACCGTATTCCGGAATAGGAATGCATGGAATATAAGTTAGAAATTCTTCGTTTTTACGGAGATTCACATTAAAATTGTCAAACATCTGCTAAAATGCTATTTTAGACATATTTTTATTATCCTTGCTGCTTTGAAACGCGCCAAACATACCGTTGTAATCATCACTCCACATATTCTTATTCCGGAATAGGGTCAATCGAACGCGCCCTAAATATGGTAAAACTGATTTATCACGGCTTGACTGTTCTTGTGCCAGCCAGTAAGCCATAATAAAAAGCTAAAAGTTATAAGCTCCCCTAAATGTCCTTCGCAAAAGCATTCCATTACATTTTAGATACAGTGTAGTTGATGTACAAAATAACTTTTTACCGGTGATGTGTTGTACCATTGCCTTTTTCAAGTAAACATACCGAGAAGTGTAGAGGGTTTTATGGAAATTTGTTAGATTAAGGTTGTGCATATGATGGCACGCATATAAAACTACTTGTGTGTGCTTGAAGTTATCGAGACAATCTTTGCACTGAGGAGCTGAGGAGAGGGACGAAGGTCTGTATGTGATTGCACCTTGATTTAGTATAAAAAATGATGAGTAAAGATATATTTTAGTGATTGACTGTGTTGTCTCAATTTTTCACAAAGCCTGGCATGTAGGGTGATAAAGGGGTTGGCAAATGAGGACTTAAAAATAAGAGAGAAGGTTTATTCAATTTCTAGCTGCTTATCGGCAACGTACAGTTGGTAATCCAACTAGTATCAGCATTCTCAAACCTTTGGTCACTGTTTCAGCCTTGGACAATCGGTTTGGAAGTAATTGGACCCTTCTGTTAAAAATACACAGCGTAGTCCTTGCTGACTCAATCAAGGATAAAAATCTACGAAACACCTACTCTGCTTCAAAAGAGGTCTCTCTCTGACTTGCTGCCCTTTGCGGCATTAGTCTGAGAAACAGTTTCCATGCACCGGCGCTTGATCTTCATGCAATCTTTACCTTTAAACAACTAAAGGTAATTACCACTAGCGCGCTTACTAATGCTAATCTGAACACACAGTCCATTTCCCAGAGCAATTTATCTTTTATTCTAATTGCCCTCTGGTACAGTAGTGTTAATCAGAAGGAAAAAAATGCCGAATAACAGATTAAAGAGTCATTTTGTGTGTATAACAAACACTTTATTCAACTGGTTCAAATTTAAACCAGGAGTACTGATTACTATGAGATGGCGGAGGGTTCTCTTCAACACACCAGTGGAGATCATTTGTCGTAGAAGGACAAGTACATCGAAAGGGTTCAGGACCCCAACGTGTAAAGCTGGTTCCTGTAGATCCGCTGGGCTCTGCCCTGAAACCCAAACAGATATCTTCCCCCTGCCACCCCTCGTGAACAAAATTGTCATTTTTTGCTTTAAGCTTGAAAAATGTGTGCAGTTGTCTCTCATTCTCTATCCGATGGTTCAAATATTCGAACGTGAACTTCTTGTTGCGATAGGAAGAGCTACATGGTAGAACCTTGTATCCTTGGTTACTGAAACTGCTCGCATCCACGGCTTCTCTGGGTTCGATAAGGAAAAGGCATTTGTTTTCATCATTTCTTGGACGCAGTGTATTGTCAGATCTCAGTTTCCATTGTTGCTTTTGCTCATTTGCTTCACAAGCTCGTGCTTCAGGCTCTGCCTCCCCTGCTGAGGTCTCGTAAGTCAAACATCTGTTTCAAAGAAAATGAATGGAAGGTGAGAAAAGTAACTTCATACTCTTATTGAATAGTTTTGCATAAAATAAAGAAAATGTTTGAGATGGCAAGACTCGGTAAAAATTACCTTACTTTGTTTTCTCAATCCGCACTTAAACTACAGATCCTCGTTTTTTTTTCCGATAAATCAACGGGAAAAAACGAGGATCCCCAACTTAGGGCCTGAATACATTGCGAGTTGCAGTCCGGGCTGAAATTTCGCTCCATCCACCGGGCTGAAATTGTGTTGCGATTACATGATAAATTTGTGCCCGGGCACAAAAAACGCAAATTGGCCTGGGAAAATTTACTGAGATGGGAAAACACAGTCGATGCGCATGCTCACTTTCCTTTTATCAGCCGGGGACTCAGCCGGGGCGGATTTTTCAGAAAATCGTAACCCGGTTTCAGAAACCGGGCAAGGATTTTCAGCCCGGGCTGAAATCGCCACTTTCATTTCAAGAGGATTTCTTTCAGAAACCGGGCACAAAAACATGTAATCTGGCCCTTAAGAGTACGGACCTCGAACTCGGTAGGTATATACAAGACAAAGTTAGTCACTATTTATTACACCTGTTCGTGATTTTGCGACTTTGATTTGAATACAAATCGATTTAGCATGTGTAGTGTTAAAATCTGGGCATAGCATGAGCTAACGCAATACCGAGTTAATGAAAAAGGTCAAACAAAGGTCTTTTTTTATATTTGACAGATTACATCCCTCGCGAGAGAGATGACTAAATCCTTGTTTCCTGACCAACCTGTCGTAAGTTTCTTTAGTTGAGCTATTCTGATGTGAATGTGACCAGCGGATTCTTCCAAAAATAGGTATGCCTAGAAAAGTGATAGCGATGAGTGAGAAAATGAACAAATTGGTCAAGAAGAAACAAACACAACAACAGTAGTCAATACAGTGCTGTTTAACAGAAACTTATTGTCATAACTCTGTTTCTCAAAGTTTCTGTCGTTGGAATTTCGGTCGCTGCCTTTAGAAAACGCACCAAAAAAGGCTTAGTTACTTGGACCTCTCTTTCCATCAAAAAAAGGCACGCATTGCGTACATGGTAGGTAGTGCAGTAGGCTGGAATCGTGTAGTAATTATTTTTGCAAAATTAATTTTCTTTTACTTATTATTGCGTTATCCAAATTTGTTGTCGTTTTTGTGTAAGCGCTATCGGATAGGGTTGGTACATGGATGGGAGACCATTAGGAAATCTTCGTGACGAAATGATGTCTCATCTTTTTTTTGTTTTTACTTGATTTCTTTTTTTATTTGGTTGTTGAAAGCTTTTCTGTGATCTTCTTTTCACGTTTTCGATGAATGGCGATGGAGTCCCAAACTGTGCCGTTACCAAGCGGGTGTTGACTAACAAAGCATGTGAGGCTTGATTACCCCCTTTTATTGTTTTTTTTTTTTTTTTCACGATTTTCCTCAAACAAGAAATACGACATGTTCACGCCGTACAACGCAATACAGCTCTTAAGCCTAGTGCCAATTCCACAAACACATAGAGTCGTGTCCTTTTTGTTTTCACCTATATATAACCCTGACCTTCGTTCTTTCTCGCGCTACATTGACTGTAACTCAAAAAATCTTATTTACTTGATACACTGTAGACACTGCAACAAACAATACATAGGAGAGACAAAACGGAGACTTAAAGACCGTTCAACGAACACCGACGTCCCGTTGACAGACCCACTTCTTCGTCAAGACAAACAACTATTTCTGATCATTTCACAAGCAATAACCACACGCCTCACGACATGGAACTCATCCACACATCTCGTGACCCCATACGCAAAGCCCGAGAAACGTTTCTAATCGACAATGGCCAAACACTTGAACCAAAAGGTTTACGCAAACAATAAACTCGCAGCAGAAGGATTTAAAAGATACTGTACCACCACGTAAATTTATTGATAAATACTAAATGAAAACAGTGGCGTGAACTTCTTACTGGTCCGACTCGATTTAACGGGCGTTTCGGCTGTTCAACCTTATTCAAACATTTGTAAAAAACTAAAAACTATTTACAATGGTTGTGTGTAACTTAGGTACTGGCTTTTATAAGCAACTTAATTAAGAAATGCAAAAAGCTTTAAATTACAAGCAAGGTAACAGTTGTATAAGAAAAAGCAAGTGACAAAATTTTTGTAACAAGTTAAACGTAACACATTCCATCGGAGCCTATGGACCGTCTGACTTGCAGCAGAGCTTGGTCGAAATTTAGAAGGTGCTAGAACTTCGTTGAGATTCTTAGTTCGACGGTAGGCAGGGAAAACAGCTTTAGCCAGAAAAAAATTCAGTTATTTGAGGTGAAGATCTTATAAATGGTAGTGCTTCCTATTGATTTTTTGAATGTCTGGCAAAATGGGATTATAATCAAATACCAAAGGAAAAACGTTTTTGTTGGCTTTCGCCTTTTGCTTAAAAGTTCAAATCTGCCTGCCTCCCGCCGAACTAAGAATCTCAGCGAAGTTCAAGCACCTACTAAATTTCGACCAAGCTCTTCTGCTAGTCAGACGGCCGAAGAAGGCGGTTGTTTTAATTGACATAAAAATAAGCGTGACTTGTATAAGTATTTCCTACATTAAGCTTCTAAATTCCGAAGCTCGGATAGGAGACCCCCGCAAAATCCCCCAGACGAAGACATGTAATCTTTATTAGTATTAGTTTTTTTTTAACTTGATTTCTTTTTTTGTATTTGGTTGTTAAAGGCTTTTTCCGAATCTTCATTTAACGTTAAACAGTGCGGTTCATAAGCGGGTGTTCACAGGCTCTAGGCCTAATTCCCAC
>OX421447.1:63026998-63034498 GCA_949126865.1 Montipora capitata | reverse complement strand
TAAACAGATATCTTCCCTATTCATTCCTAAATGAGTGTGTCCGACCGCGCACCGGTGGCTCAGTTGGTTGGGCGTCGGGCGGTCACGCGGGAGGTCGCGGGTTCGAAGCCCGGCCGGATCAACAATCTTAAAATACCTGGGCCCGGTTCCTCGAAAGCCGATTAACTTAATCCAGGATTAGCGTAAACTTTTGCTTATTTTTGTTTTTCAAGATTGACGTCTTCTCATGTAAAGTTCTGCCAAAAATCTGCGTTGAACAGCATTTGGGAGTAGAGAAAAAAACTGCTTGGTTAATTTTTAATCTTAGATTAGCGTTAATCGGCTTTCGAGGAACCGGGCCCTGAGGAGAAAGTGCAGTCTTTGTAATTTCATCTGCAAATGGTTAGACTTTCAAGTCTTCTCGGATAAGGACTATAAACCGCAGGTCCCGTCTCACAAATATCTTCTATGTTCATAAGTTCCCTGTGAGACGGTAAAGAATCCAAGTACTATTCGAGAAGAGTAGGGGATAAAGTCCCCGGTGTTGTGGCTGTCCTGTTCTGTCCAGCAGAAGTGGCCGGCTTGGCGGTGATGTCTCTAAAAAGGCTTGTGGTGTATGAGGCCACCTAAGCAGAAGCAGCCACAAGTCAAAGAGGGACTTTGCCGAGTGATGGAACATGTAGATGTAGATGTAGATGACGATCTTTGACGTCATTTTCTGTTCGATCCAGCTCTCTGAAGATTTTAAAGTTAGTACTAATGGCGGACCATTAAATAGGAAAATTCCAGTTAAAATAAACAGGTGCCTTTTTGAAGTCAAGGCTTAAAGGGACCCTCCACTTCAACAAAAAAAATAACTTTAAATCACAGGAAATAACCGTTACAGTCAGGTCAGTCTAAATTATTTTCAAAGAAAGTTTTTGCATCCGAAAAATAATAAGTTTTAGAATATCCTATTTTTGTTTTCAAATTTTGCGGGCGTCGCCATCTGGAATAATTGTGACGTGTTACGGTTGCCTTATTGTTATTAGACAAATCTCTTTGTGTCAGAACAGTAGGGCAACCCTAACACGTCACAGTTATTCAAGATGGCTGCGCTCGCGAAATTTGTGGAGGTTCCCTTTAAGACAGTCATCACTTCTTTCCATCCCTCAAACTGACATTTCCCTTTTTATTCAACTTATACGACGTACAGTCTACTTTAGACTTCAAATCTACTTCAACGAAACAAAGATTTTAAACAAGCTGAGAAGATTCACAATAGGCGAGGCAAAGAGTTGAGCCCGGATCGATGGCTTCATCTTGCAGTTTCCGATATTCACTAGACTAACGAGACAACCTACCGGAAAATCGAATGTTTTAGAGTATTGAAATAGTAGTACCCAGCAAAACAATTGAAAGTTAACCGTCTTCAACGGGGTTTTTAGACCTAAATACTGTAGATCAGCGCGGCATAGCTTAGAAACGCTATTTCTTGTTGAACTAAAGCTGTAATTCTGCCTGTTTTCATTCTTTTTAGAGCGGTAAGCGTGTCAATATTAACATGGGATATTGCGTCGTGTAATTGTTACGAAATGTCCAATGTCAGTTTGAGGTTGACCTTTAAGACATGGGTTACATAGTATTGAGTTAACATGGTTTTGAAACCAAAGAAAAAGAACAATTGATTTTTTGGTCATATTAGAACTTCAAGGATTTTCGACCATACTCAATCAAGTCTTCATGCTTCCTCTGCTTCCCACTCCCTTTTCATCCTTTTTTAGCGCCACGTAACTTACATGACTGCCACGACCCACACGGTACCCCAGTTTAGTAGAAAGGTCGGAAATACTCCTTTGAGTCTCTGACTTACTTTTGTCTTCAATTTGTTTTTTTTTCCCGTGATGCCTGAAAATGTTGAATGTTTGCTTGTTTCCCATATATATTATCTTAATTCGTCTGTTCCCCAGGCAAAATTTACTCCTTGAAAACTCTCCCTTTTTTTATCGTATCCCATGATATGCAAATAAGAAGTAGTTATCGGAAAAAAAAGGACTTCTTGAGAATTTAATATAAAGGACAGCCATTTACTGGGTTACTCGCTTGTATACGAGAGGTAGCCGGAATCTGAATAGCTCGAGGTTCCTCTTTCACTGTCGATCAGTCGATGACGTTTAGTTCAAAAAGTTGTCTTGCAGTGGCCCTTTGATTTACCAAAGTGATAACGAATAGCTTTACAAAATATATCAGTTTCATTAAAAAGTAATTATCATTATTTACCCTCGGATTTTTAGAGTAGCTACAGTTGCTAATATCTCAGAGCATTGAACAGAACAACTTTGAGTACCAGCATGCATGGACTGCTTAGAAGCGGCTGCAATTTGCGCCTGTATATGCTTCCAGTCCGCTGGGGGTAAACTGATCATTGTAAAGCGCCCTTGAGACGTTAGTGATAAGGGCGCTATATAAATGCACCACTTTACTTTTACTTTACTTTAAGAATCCCAATTGGCCGGAGGCAAACCAGTTGGCTATTTACAAGTGCAGCCAGGAAATTGAACCAGGGATTACCTGGGTCTACCTGGAACAAATTCAACAAGTGGTCAGAACGTGTCTTGAATTCGGAATCTCCGGATCTCAAGGCAAGCGTCCTAACCTTTGGGCTGCACTACCTTACTGCCTTATCTGCTTATTGTTAGGAGCAACCATGTTTGCTCACAAAAAGGAAAAATCTCTATGGTACTTAAGTTATCACAGTAAAAAAGAAATTGTGGTATACGTTGGTATCATGTCCAATGTTCATTCGATCAATCGGTCGGAGTGGCAAGCTTTGCAAACTCGAATTTGTTTGACTGAACTTAACCGGCTGTTTTCATTCTTATATTCGAAGAAAAACGTTGGAATAAATTGCAAATGCTCTGTTTTTTTGCATTACTATTGCTTTTTTCAGCTATCACTACGGGCTGATTGTGATTTAGTTTATACTTACGTACAATACGGTGGATTGGCAGAAATCCCCCTGTAGAAAACAATTTCGGCCTTACGTAGCATAATTGAAATAATTTCTCTCAAAATTAATACCGCTTGTGTTTTAAAATTGCTGAAATTCTAGGGGTTTTATTTAATTATACACGAGCACACGCCATTACCGAAGGCTGTAATATTGAGAATAATTGTGACCTCACCGCTTCAAACCAACTGTCTTCATTGGCCCCCATTCGGGCACTGTCCCTGTCCCCCGAGGGTTTTTGTTTGTAACGCTCCACCTCGTTTAGGTATTCCTTTTGATAACTGTCAACAAGCTGTAAGGTTACAACGTCGCGGGCAACTACAGTCAACACAGTTGTGTAGGAACATTCAGCAAGTACACTTTTGAATCCGGCTATGAAAATTCAACAAAATATTAAATGACAACATTGTGTGTAGTCATTAATAAAATACATTTCTGTTGTAAAGTATTACATGCAAATACGACTATGAGTCTTTGGACAAGCTGGGTCCTTAGCCTGCTACAGGCATATGCATGGCGCCCCTGCTGTTCTCTAGAGTCAGGGATGGTATCCTTGGCAAGTGCCAGGAACCGCAAAGCCATACAAGTATTATTTATTCATGTTTATGTTTTCAAATATTTTCATAACTAGTCTTTTTACCATAAGACCAGTCAGACCTTCTCTGCAAATCTGTCTATTTTCCCGCGCCCTTTCTTGCTCTTTTCGATTCTCCGTCTTTCGTTCACCACTTTATTCAGCCTGTTTTCAAGTACTTGTGCTCACTCTTTCCTCCACTGAGGGCTTTTTCTTTCTCTTTCTCTCTCTTTCTCGCTGTTTGTCACCGATGAGGGTCATGAAGGGGTATAATGGGAAAGGGATTCACCTTTTTTTTTCCGCAAAAAAGTGGGATGCACTGCATTGGGACGGAGATTTGATCACCGGGAAGGGATAAACATCTCAAACACGGAAAAAGGATTTCTCTTCTTCAGATATTTTCGTAACTACGGTCTGCTTACCACACGATCAGTCCGACCTATTCATTTAAAGCGCCTCAATGAATGATGGGAAGATGTAATGGGTATTCGTAAAATTGAGGGGCTTGAGTTTGTAGAGCCCGCATACCATTGGGACACATTGTCTATCCAGGACCTAGAATTAACGACCCAGCTCCGAATGGGTAGAGCATCCAACGGGTGATATTGAGGTCGTAGGTTCGAATCCTGCCTGCGACCTCTGATTTTTCAGTTGTCCTTTCACCCAATCATCGTAAATTGTTTACCGGTTGAATACTGAAAGTCCGTAGATAACATTTACTAATAAAAACAAGCGATAACAAATGACAACTCCTCTTCGATTTTCTTAACCTTCATCTCTTTTAGTGTTGTATTTTCAGTTTTCTACGGCATTTTATGGTCTTTCCAAATTTTATTTAAAAAGAAAAAGAAAAATGTTAAAAATTTTCTCGTTCCCTTCGCTTTCTTACCTTTTGCGCTTTATTATTGCATTCTTAACGTTATTGTCATTGGATTCTTATCCAAATGTCTGAGTTTTTCATTGCTTCAAATTTGTATAGATGCGGATTTTTTATGAACTTGAAAATGACAGTAGCACGATCCGAAACGTCGTCATTTTTATCGCTTGTTTTTACTAGTGAATTGAGTGGTTCTTTATAATAATTCTCTTTTCGCTCTGAAGAAGGGCTGACGCTCTAAACGTCAGCTCACAATTCCTTGTTACGGTGTAGCAATTTTTGAAAAAAGAAAATTTTCGTGTTTCACTCCCAAACGACGCAACACCACAGTTTCTTTAGAAACTCAGTGGCGCCCTCGAGATATTTAATCAAGCACAAGTGCTCAACAACTGATTGGGTAGAAAATAAATACTTAAAGCACAGCAAACTAAATGAAGTGCTCTTTTCAGTTAGTGTAATTGTTGTAATACTGTAGTTTGTAATCGTTAGGTTAGTGTGAAAGGTAAATTAAAAGGGGGGAAACCGATGACAACGCTACGGAAAAAGGACAGAACCAACAAGCTCAACACCGTGACATATGACGTTGAGTCCGGGAATCAATATCCAGGGCCTCATTGGTAGAAGCCATATGATTCTATTACTACTTCAACCCTACTCCCCGTGTAAACCTAAACTTTCTGAATTCAATATATCTTACTCTCCACGTCGGACGCTAAAGTGTTTAGTTGTGACTTCAACGCGTTGACGTGCTCCACATTGACTTGACTTTCACTTTCAGTTCCTCCTGTTTCCATAAATCGGTCGATGTTGTCAAACCAGCCCACTACATTGTTGACCCTCCCCATGAAGTCAGCAAGATTGTTAAAGAGAGTAAAGGCAGCCATGACACCACCAATAAAACGTTTGCTTCCGACCTGAAAATAAGTGGGAGAGTGAATGAAAAAAGTGAAGAAACGAAAAGAGAAAGAAAGAAGAAAAATGATGGCTAAGAGGGCGCACGTGTGTTACGTCTAAAAAAACCGGTTGAACTCTCCATTCAGACAGTAAACTGTCTTCGAAAAAAAAGTTCTTAATTAATTATTTAACCTGGAACTTTTCACGGAATGCAAGGGTTTAACAGTTCTCTTACAAGTGGATAGGCATATTTACGTTAGATTTGTATTGCACGATCACATCGCCGCAGCTCTATCATCGACGACGATATAAATATTGAAGTGGTATGATGGTTTGTTATGGGTAAATCAGGTATAATTCCCAGAGTGGGTGAACGTAGGTAGCAACCAACGCTCTATCAAACCCAGCTCTTGTAAACCAGTTGTAATTGGTGTACTAGTTAGTCTCTTAAGAGAAGTTCGACTTGCTGTGCCCTTGCGATCAGAGAAGCTTGGAGCTCATAAACAATATGCTTTTCGATACAAGGGCATTAGGGAAATGTCAGATGAGAAAAAATGAGCTTCCGAAAACATTTTGCTTTGTCAATTTACCTACTGTAAACGAAATGATATATGAAGTGAATCATATACTGAACTGCTAACATGAAATCAAGTACTGAAAGCTATTATCCTAGCAGTTATGGAAGCAATTTTAGCAGTTCCGTTGAGAAGCCCGAAAAATTATGGACTTCAACGGGGTTTGAACCCGTGACCTCGCGATACCGGTGCGACGCTCTAACCAACTGAGCTATGAAGCCACTAACGTTGGGAGCTGGTAATTTGTGGGTCCTAATTTTCCCGTGAGGAATGAATCAATGAACGAAATGATATATGAAGTGAATCATACACTAAACAGCGGATATGAAATCAAGTAAAACTATGATCCTCGCAGTTATGGACACAATTTTAGCAATTGCGTAGAGAAGCCTGATTTGCTTGAGTTGCCTGTTGAATTTCGTGAAAGGTCATTGATTTTAGGAGGGCATGGGCAGCAATGAAGTTAACGTATTCATCCGCGACATTTTGGTTTGACGTACAGGTGGGTAACGACACCCCGGATAATACATCAGCTGGGTTGCCTTCGCCCTTGCGGTATCTCTGCAGTCGGAGAGCCCAACGCTCAGGCGGTTTAGACGCCGAGGTAAAGATCATTTTCAAGGCTTTGTGATCAGTGAACGTTAACAGGTCAAACTTGGTGCTATTGAGATACGTGTGAAAACGTTCACACCCCCAAACGACTGCCAGTGCTTCCTTTTCCATGTGAGAATACCTCTGCTCGGCGTCTGTGAGAGAGCGACTGGCGTAGGCAACATGCCGCACTGTACCATCGGCCTCTCAACGTTTGACAGAATGGCCACGAGACCACAAGAACTCGCCTCGCGTCAACAGTGAGGGTGGTCTTCTTTTGCGGGTGATGATACTAGGCCATTAGACGGTCAGCCATAATGGCATCTTTGACTTGCTCGAAGGCCTGTTTCTGAATTTGTGTCCATTCATACTTTACATCTTTCTTGGTAAGGTCACGTAACGGCACGGTGAGAGTAGCGAAATTGCGAATGAGACGAGCATAGTAGTTAGCAAGACCAAGGAAACTTCTGAGTTGTGTTACATCTTGAGGGACTGTTGTGTTCTGAATGGCGGCTATCTTCTTTTTGTCAGCTTGTAACCCTTGGCTGGTCAGTGTATATCCATAGAACCAAACCGACTCCTGCTTTTATAGGCACTTAGCGGGGATAACGGTGAGCCCTTTAGAACTAAGGCGAGCAAAAAGGGCATTACTGAGATGGCCGTCGGGTTCTTTATCAGTGGATCACAAGGATCAATGTGCAACTTTTTTTCGTGATCACGTAATTGTCCTATGCCTTCAAACACTGCTGGTTACGTTTCTCGTAACGTTGTTTCGATGGAAATGCCTTTGGCGTTTTGTGTCAAGGTCTCGCTATGGGTGGTGAGATTGATCGAAGTGATATCCGGTTGCTGTCATCACGGCGCTTGATTCGGGAACTGTTGGCATTTTCTAAATGGAATTTAACTGTAGTTGTAGTTGTCAATGGAAGTTTCGTAACTCAATAAAGTACAACGTAGGACGTGGCAACAGTGACCTTTTTTCGCCGACTCAACTGCCGCTTGAAATTTCCCTCGCAAACGC
>OX421447.1:63019498-63021998 GCA_949126865.1 Montipora capitata | reverse complement strand
TAAATACAGGGTTGACTGGTGATTCTTCAAGCTCTAAAGAGAGCTCCCGATCAACGCGTTGTATTTCGTGAGCTGAAGATATTTTTTGTAACTTTCGTTGTCCTGATCCTATGGTGGAAATTGAGCTTGTGTTGGAGCGATTCTAGAATACCCGGCAATGGCGGCTAATTACGCCGCGCGCCGCGAAACCTATTCAAATCGGCATTTATACGTTAAGCGAGAACCAGCCGAACATTTGAATGAAGATCTTATCACCTTCTTCGAAAAACTGGTTTAAGTTACCTTCAATATTCACAACATGTCGTAAATGTTACGGATTTTGGTTTCCTGTTATGTGCTTGCGCTTCTAACAAAGCGGAAAACTAGCGCTTCACATTACACTCTAATCAGAATATATTACCGTCCTCGCGGGAAAATCCAAGACCACCGATTCTTTTGTTATGCAATTGACCAAGCAATCAGAAGGCCGAAGAGTCAGGAGGACAGATATAAAGTTTAATTTTCCAAGTACTTCGGATCATTCTTTTCCTCTGAAAAATTGTAAGGGAACTTCTTTACATAAAATCTCCAAGTGGTTCCACAGCTAGTGAAAAGACGGAAAATGTCTCATTCCCTTCTTCAAGGTCTCATCTACAAAAGCCATATGCTAACTTTTGTAAAGCACCAAAAAATAGCCGAAAAAAGGGCCAAACGTGAGCGGTGGTAGCTGCATTTTGGGCAATTTCTCTTTTTCTTTACGGTCTGATATTATTTGCGCGCTGGCGCTTCATTGAAGTCCCGGATATGTCAGTAGCATTCTGGGTGATGAAACCCTCAATGTTTACACTAGCAAGTTTTCCTTGCCGAATTTTCCTTGACAAATTTTCGTTGGCATTGCAAATAGAAAAATATGACAATTTTTCCTTGACAAGTGTCCTTGTTCAAAAACTAGCATGCCAGTTTTTGAACAAGGACACTTGTCAAGGACGATATTTGCTAGTGCAAATTATTTGTCGAGTGCACTTGTCAAGGGAAAAATTGTCATATTTTCCATTTACACTACCAAGGAAAACTTTTCAAGTAAGAACTCTTCACATATTATATTATTATCACATAGATGTTAATTATTTATGTGAACATTTTGAAAGCTATCAAGATGTCACACAAGAGACACAAGAAAGCCTTTAAAAGCAAAACATTGTGGAATGCTATTCCTAAATTACTGAAAACTCTATCGATGAAAACTCAGCATGCAATCACTGGCAATGGATCGAGTTCTTTACTTGATCAGCACTAGTGCCGCCTTCTTATAGCCAGGTCATAATCTATGTTTACCATGCTCTTGATTCTTCAATGTGATTCGAGAATTTCCGAGAAATCGATAAGCGTTTTAGTGTTTAAAACAGCTCTCGAAATAGGGCCTCTTTCGGCCTGACCAAACTTGGCTGTTATTGGGCCACGGACAAACTTATCCACCTACTTGTAAAGCATTTTTTGAAAAAGAATAAGAAATTTTAATTTTTTGAAATCGTACCATGGAGATTGAATGATTTTTTTTCCAGAACAGCAGCATTTGAAGATCTCTCGTCTTTAATATACTCGTTTCTGGCCGAGAACGTATTTATTTGTTGATTTAATAAAGACAGGAGTTGGGCAGGTATGAAAATTAATTTACCTTGTGTTAAGTGTTATTGAGTCTATTGCCAGGTAAAAGTAAAGAAGGTAATTTTTTCGTAAATAAAGTTAATTTTGACGATGATCTTTCTAACCTCGTATCTTTCTACAAAATACCCATCGCGCGAGACAAACCCTACCTTTTGATCATGTAGAGTCAAATTAGAAAATTCGGCTCCTTGCATTTTTTTCTTCAACTTTTTACTTCTTTTTCCATGGCTGGGATTGGACTCAGAAGTATAAACAAGAAGAACCACCACTAAAACGGACAAATATGCCGTCTTCATCGTTAAAGGAGAATCGACAACTGATTGCCGAGTATTTGTCAGTCGCGCATATAACCTTGAAGTGATTTAACCATTTTTTTCTCATTCTTCTGGTTAATATTTAATATTTACCCTCAAACAATGGTCATTCCTGGTACCGGCTACATCTTTGCTGTCCTCCAAATTCATTTCTTTAGGTGTCCCATTATTACACTTACATAACTCACAACCAGTTGTGAAACGATACACCCACTACATTGTATACCGTGAATAAATCAACGAAGAATGTTTTCTTCAATGGGTATCGTCTGAAAATTCTACAGCAGATGGACTTGGTTTTTTTTCCTCTTTCTCCTGATTAATATTTAATATTTACCCTCACATAATGGTTTTCTCTGGTACCGGCTATGGTTTTTTTTCTTACCATTCTCGTTACTGTTCCGTTCGTATTCACAACAGGAATAGAGGTGGAAATTTCATCTTCTGTAGAGTTTTTAGGCGGTACAACAAAAAACCACTTCCTTGATTTATTCATTGCCACGGTATGGTCATTTCATAGCTGGTTGTAAGTAATGTAGGTG
>OX421447.1:63006998-63014498 GCA_949126865.1 Montipora capitata | reverse complement strand
GCTTCCTTTCTCTTATTTCTTTTTTCTTTTTTCATTCATTCATTCTTTTCTGATTCATTATTCCATTTTCAGGTCGGAAATAAACGCTTCATAACCGGAGTCATGGCTGCCTTTAGTCTCTTTAACAATCTTGCTGACTTCATGGGGAGGGTCAACAATGTAGTGGGCTGGTTTGACAACATCGACCGATTTATGGAAACAGGTGGAACTGAAAGTGAAAGTCAAGTCAATGCGGACCAGATCACTGAATTGACCACAATGTTGGAGGGTCTAGCGGGCGAAATAGAAAGTAAGACCCTACTCAGAAGGCTTAAGTTTACCCTTCATAAACAAAAAAAGTCTTGGATGAGTTTTCATTTTCCCTAAATGTCTTCGCTAATGGTTAAGAAAAGAGCATTGGTCCTCAA
The DNA here is from genome assembly GCA_949126865.1 of Montipora capitata. NCBI lineage: Eukaryota > Metazoa > Cnidaria > Anthozoa > Scleractinia > Acroporidae > Montipora > Montipora capitata. The sequence goes on along the minus strand of OX421447.1, from coordinate 63,014,091 downwards.
AGGCCCGTTTAAAGGGTTTTAACAATAGACCTTTTTACCGATACGGCGGCCATTTTGATTTCTATTGTTTCGAAAGACATTATGGGATGCTCAGGGGGCAAATTAATGTGTATTTGCTCCCTGGGCATCCCATAATAGCCGTTCGAAACAATAGAAGTCAAAATGGCCGCCGTATCGGTAAAAAGGTCTATTGCTCCAATGTGCAATGAACACTTTTGGGAGCATTTAAATGTAAAAAATGGTGTTAAATCGTCCTCTTTCATTACTTATCAAGTGGAGCTATGATCCTCGCAGTTATGAACGCAATTTTAGCAATTTCGTAGAAAAGCCTGAAAAATTCAGGACTATAACCGGGTTTGATCAAGTGATCTCGTGATACCGATGCGACGCTCAAACCAACTGAGCTGTGAAGCCACTGACGTTGGGAGCTGGTCATTTGTGGGTTCTAATGTTCCCGTGATGAATGAATCAATGATGAAATGATGTATAAAATCAATAATATATTGAACTGCTGCCAACGTCAAGTGGCTTCATCGCTCAGTTGGTCCGAACATCGCATCGGTATCGAGAGGTCACGGGTTCAAACCCCGTTGAAGTCCTGAAAATTTCAGGCTTCTCTACGCAATTGCTAAAATTGCGTTGATAACTGCGAGGATCGTAGCTTCACTTGATTTCATATCCACAGTTTATTATGATTCATTTCATATATCATTTCATCGTTGATTCATTACTTATGCCGCTCATTGTCTGCCGCGGTGAAGTTAGGGAAAAGATTGTGGCCGTGGCAATGAGAAGCTGCTTAGGATACCGGCGTGGGCATCTCTTTCGAAATGTCCCGAATCTCAGAAGCGCAATCTTTAAATCCAGAGATATTGCACGTGGGAACTTAGCATAACAATACGTAACTAGCTTTCAACAAGCAGGGTTACGTAAACCACACCCGCGATGAAATTCTGCGACATTTATTGAAAGCTTTTTGAAAGTGTGTTGAATCCACTGTTAAGTGCTTTAAACTTTCATTCGACGTTTGTTTTAGGCAAGGAAATGTTGAATGGTGTTGAAGTCGTTTTGACGGTCCGAACACACGCATGCTCGCATCAAGCGTAAACTGCATATCTGGAAGGGATACCCTATTTTCTTGTTTTTAGTTCCTCGCAATCAGATTGTTGGCTTCATGTTAAAACCTTGCAAACGGCCTCCACACAACTTTGGTTTTGCTTCTAACATTTCATTGAGCGAATGTTGGGCAAATGTTAAAAGCGTTTAAATTAGCCTGAACGGTAAATAATGGCAATGTAACATGTTTAATGTGACGTGTACTTGTTATTGTGAGGTTTTCAGAACTTTCTCAGTTTTATTTCTGAACCCCAGTCGCAAAAGTTCGTATTTATCACCCTGATACTTGACAACATAAATTTATTTTATCGATGATTAAACAAACACAATGTTGACATTTAATTTTATTTGCCAAACTTTTCATAGCCGGGTTCAGAAACGTTCTCGCTGAATGTCAGTACACAAGTGTGTTGACTATCGTAGCCCGCGATGTTAGGACCTTACAAATTGTCGATGGTTACCAAAGGGATTATTTGAACGAAGTAAGCCGGTGGAAATCACTACCTGAGGAAGACAGGGACAGTGACGAGATGGCCGAGAACGAGAAGACTTGGTTCGACACTGTAAGTTTATTATTCTGGTTGTTGGTATTGGTCATGATGGCAAGGGGCCGAGTTAAAATTAACAATTAATAAAACGCGTGTTTTCAATCAAATTTAATAGGAACGTAAGGCCCGTTTCAAAGGTTTTCGCACATTTGCACTAGATTCGGCATATGTAAAGTTCGACGTTTGAAACGGGCCTGTTGTGTCTCACGACGGAGAATGGACTCGTTCTCTAACGCAACAGTCAAATAGTTTTATTAAACATGGCGATCTCTGAAACACTACTGAAAAAGCACATGGCATGCGTGCGCATGTGAAATGGTAACACCGCTGAATAACTGTTGTGACATAGCAGGGCCTAAGATTTTCTAGTTATTTGTGGTTGTCAGATTGACGGAAGAGACAACAACCTCGAGGACGCACTTGGCAGTCTTCGCTTACAAGTTTGCGGAAAACAATTCATGGCGGATAAATCAAGTTTGTACGAAGCTTACGCTTGGAGACAAGGACAGCAAAATACAGGCAGCGTGGAAAGCCTAATGAACTTCATTTCTAGGGTGCGCCTCCTAGAAACCAATGGGTATGCCATTCGAAAGAACTACATTGAGGAAAAGTACGAGAGCAACGTGGCACGTAAAGACGTAGAAACAATAAAGATTAATTCTCGAATTGAAGAAACAACTCAATGTGAAGACCCGGCCATTGCAAGAGCCATGTCAACAATGGTTGATCATCAAGGTTTGTGAATTGTGAAACATATCCTATTGGTGCATGGAAGAAAGATATTTTTGTTTGCCTGGCATACGCTTCTTTTATAATACACTCAACAAAATTATCGCGGTTCGTAAATGGGTTATAGAGTGCAATTCTTTGATTGCACACCTGACGTCACGGCGGCCATGTTGGTGGGAAGAAAAACAGCTAAAAAGTCTTTTGGGAATTTGAGTCTATTATTATGCAAAACTTGTGCTGCATTTTTCTATTGTTTTGGCACAAACATGGCCGTCTTATCACGTGAGTGCAATCAAAGAATACGGAAGTTGCTATGGAAAAACAGCGATGGAGTAATTTTGTTGATTATACACTTTCAAAAATCGAATGAACTTGCTCGTGCATCTCGTGATTTATAGTCACTCGTGATGTTTTGAAAGTTCTCAAATTGCACTCGTGTATGGCGTATTTTCAAAGCAAGGTTTGTGCCCATAAATCACGAAATGAACTCGCGTTCATACGATTTCTTATACATATTAAGTGTCATAAGAACAGCGGAAGGGTTTAGTCACGCCAGTTATGACGTTACCAGCGCAATTGAACTAATAAAAAACCCAAAGCCAGCCGACTGAGAAGGGGAAATCAAACCAAAGGCGAGGGACTTTTTAAGTAAAAAATATTGTAGAGCTCAATCAGAAAGTGCACAAAACTAGCTTGAAAAACTATTTTAATCATAGTTAATGCATGGCCAGTTCCTCGATTAACTATGTTTTAATGATACGTGATGAGTTGACCAGTCACCAGACTCAATCAGAAACAAAGTCACCATTCTCTCAAATGTCTTACCGAGTTTTTTAATGGACAGAGAAGTTCAAATGAATAAGGCTTTGTTGGGGCGTTTTTCTAATCATTTGTACTGTATCACCGAAATTCCGACAAAAACTCTGAAAAATAGAACGACGATTATTGAGTATTGCGAGGGAGTAGAGACTAGAAGTTGGCATTGTGTGGCTTTAGTTAGTACTCTATGTATCACATGCAGTATTTCGCGCATAGTTTTTCCTGCTTTTATTTTTGTTTCTTCTTTGCACAGTTGATTCCTTTTGTCTTTATTATCTAGGAATGCCTGTTTTTGGGAGAATCCGCTGGTCACATTCACATCAGAATAGCTCAACTCGGGAAATTTACGACAGGTTGGTCAGGAAAACAAGGCTTTAGTCACCCATCGAATGCGAGTTAATCCAATGACCTTTTTTTGTTTACTTGGTATTGCGCATGCATTAGAACTATTAACTATTAAACATGCTCAATCGAATGAATGCAACTGAAAGTCGCAAAAATGAACAGGTCTAATGACTGACTCTTCTGAGAGAAACTCTTATATTACCACAAGGAGCCATCTCAAACATTTTCTTTCTTCATGTAAGAGTATGATGAAGTTACTTTTCTCACCTTCCATTTATTTTCTTTGAAACAGATGTTTGACTTACGAGACCTCAGCAGGGGAGGCAGAGCCTGAAGCACGAGCTTGTGAAGCAAATGAGCAAAAGCAACAATGGAAACTGAGGTCTGACAACACACTGCGTCCAAGAAATGATGAAAACAAATGCCTTTTCCTTATCGAACCCAGGGAAGCCATGGATGCGAGCAGTTTCCGTAACCAAGGATACAAGGTTCTACCATGTAGCTCTTCCTATCGCAACAAGAAGTTCACATTCGAATATTTGAGCCATCGGATAGAGAATGAGAGAAAGCTGCACACATTTTTCAAGCTTAAAGCAAAAAATGACAATTTTGGTCACGAAGGGTGGCAGGGGGAAGATATCTGTTTGGGTTTCAGGGCAGAGCCCAGCGGATCTACAGGAACCAGCTTTACACGTTGGGGTCCTGAACCCTTTCGATGTACTTGTCCTTCTACGACAAATGATCTCCACTGGTGTGTTGGATTGAGGCCTCAACCATCTTTTAGTAATCAGTACTCCTGGTTTAAATTTGAGCCAGTTGAATAAAGTGTTGTTAGACAAGGAAACACGACTCTTTAATTTGTTATTCGGCTTGTTGTCATTCAGCTTGCCACCACAAACGGTGTTCTCCTGCCGCCGTTGTCACTGCTTTAACAAAAACAAATTTTCAGTGGCAGCAAATTTGAACAAGAGTTTGCAGCATGAAGACCAAAAAATTTTAGATCTGTTAATTTTAGGCACAGGGTGTTAATATAATCTCACATCGACGTCTTTATGTTGTTTGCTGTATCCGCATCCGTGACATCAAAGACGCATTTATCTTTATTCTGGTCGCTTTGGGCTTGTTTTCTGGACCAAACCCTCTTGTACCATCGCCCTCCATATCTTACGCAAGAGAAGTATAGGGAATGAACATTTTGTTGCGGGAGCATCAGTGGTGAGGAAAATTGAGATTAAAAGGCAAAGAATGTCGCGATAAAAGGAAAGCAAAGACCGTTCTGGTAGCATAGATGTGAAAACAAAAGAAATAATGGGTGCTTACCATTTAGCCAAAAAATCCCGAAATCTTGGTTTGAGGTCAAATGGAATTTTCCGGAAAATCTTGTCGGAAATTGTTCGGAATGGAATTCGGGAAATTCCCTCACCATTTGCAAGAACTGTTCAGTTTCTAGGCCCTTTCTCACAAGGATGGATTATGTTATTGCAAACGTTGGCCGTGGAGCACTTATATTTGAAAAGAATTAACTGATTAGAGTGTAATGTGAAGTGCTAAGTTTCTACCCCTTACCCCCATATGAACCATGTGAGCCAATTCTGCAAGGACCAGTATTACATTTAAGGGTAATTTATGAGCGTCTGTGTTGATAGCAATTGCAATCTGTACATTTCATGTCAGAGTGGGGACAGTACAAAGAAATACCCGCGTAAATGCTATTTCCCCTGAGTGTGTATTGATAAAGACGAAATTAAATGGCGTTAGTTTCTGAAGAAACTGTGCCGCTGCTGCGTCAGTGGGAAGTGAAACAATCAAGATTTGGTTTTTAGCAACGAGTTGATACACGTAAATTAAGGACCATTTAACACCAGAGCGAATTCAATCTGACGAAGCTCATAAATCTTTTTTACTGTATCGATGAAGAACGGGCTCGTGCCAACTGCATCTTATTTCGGGTTTGCAGACAATAATGTACAATTACAATGGCGAAAGTATTAAGGCCCCATGCAGTGCGCGTGAAATGTTTACATGTGGCATTGTAATACTCTTATAAGGGCCCCCTACTTCATTACACAGTGTTTAGAAAAAAGAGGCTTCCGTAAGACGCCGTGCAAGGTTCATTTAAAACTATAATCTTTTGCACCCTTGACTCTCTTCATGGCTGCAAAAGTTATTTATACTATCGTGTGAAAATTAAACCCAGTACAAAAAATGTGAAACCAAGGGACTGCCCCAGTTTAAGCAAAATTTAACCTAACTTTGGAAACCTGACGGGCAAACTATTCCATAACAGTGCCCCGCTATAACAAAAGCTCGCCTGCCATAATTTGTGCGTGGCGTAGGCAACTCAAGTTTAGCCTCAGTCTCTTAAGTAAGGGTTATTGACCTGTCCCTCGGGATATGTAATATATTCCCCTCGCCCCGAGTCCGAGAGGTCGGCTCGAGGGGAATATATCGCATATCTCCGAGGGACAAGTCTGACTCAGTAAAAAGCTTATTTGTCAGTTGATGAGGTTTTCTACCATAAAAAAGTTATGAATTCTCTCGACGATTAGTATGCACATGTGTAGGATTAGTTATACACATGTGTAGGATTAGTATGCACGAAGGAAGTAATGAAATGTTTTTAACCCAAAGCAGCTTTTCCGGCTCTTTGGAAGCTCTTTTTCCTTTGTGAATGGGACAAGTCAGACTCCCAGCAAGGATGCTCAGAGTTAAAGGTTGAAAATGATTTACTGCTTGAAGGTCCACCCGCTTTAAATGTCGTTGCAGCGAGAAGGCTCTGGTTGGTGTCATAGAACTTTAAATGCCACCAAAAAAATCATTATAATTTCACATGGAAAGGAAAGGAACTTTCATTTAAGTGTCTAGTCGTTCTAACACTGGAGCACTAATTGGGGACACTGTAAACTGAAATTAACAATTAATTCAAATCAAGTCACATGTTGGTTTTTGCCGGAGAGGGGAAACCGGAGTACCCGGAGAAAACCTCTCGGTGCAGAGAAGAGAACCAACAAACTCAACCCACATATGACGCCGGATCTGGGAATCGAACCCGGGCCACATTGGTGGGAGGCTTGTGTTCATTTCGTCTGTGGTTGTTTGTTTCTTCTTTAGAGTTGCCGCCGCAGCGTCGCACACCACCCACAGCACACATCAGGCCTACTCCTGAGTATCTGGCTATATATCTTCTCCTCACTTTTTGCTCTGGCCGCGCTTCAGCCATTTCACGAGGGCCAGTCTCGAGCCTCTTAAGTTGCCTTGTTCATGCTCAAAAAGAATTCTGGGTAATTCTGCCATTCCGTGACAAAGGATTCTCATTTCATAGATTGCTTTTATAAGTGTCGGGCTACCCAGTCCTACCAGCAAAATACAGCACCGATTGAAATGCTTAACTTTCAAAACTTGCCCAAATTGTATCGATAGGAGCTGGAATTCATCCAGAGAAAGGCCAGATAGACAACTTCAGTCGCGAACCGCCATGCCTTGCAAAAAAGCATTAAAGGCGTCCCAGTCTGCATAAAACCATAATGAATCATCTC
>OX421447.1:62996998-62999498 GCA_949126865.1 Montipora capitata | reverse complement strand
GCAGTACCCTGTGGAAAACAATAGGGAAAGAAACCTTGTCAACACCATTAGATGAGAGAGAGTCCCATTGCAAGGGAAGTGCGTAATAGTGTTCACTGTGGAAATTTGCGTCCATGTGCGAAAGTTCTGAGGACCGTGTGAGCGGAGCGAGTTGTGCGGTTTAAAATGAAGGCTGAGGATGAAAAATTACCCCCTTTTCCATGAACACAAAATAACCGAAATATCTCTTTCGAATATAGTCTGAAATGACCATCAATCAGCTGGTGATGAAGAAACATGCCATTTATTTCCCCCGATAGTAATTTTAAAATTTGAATTGGTACCACCTACCTTGTGATCTGTTCTTGAATAGCCTCTGTGTTGGCTTCAGCAAATAAGTACAACAAAACACAACTGAAGTAGTGCGTATGGCTGTTAGGGTACCGCAACTGGTTTGCAATAGCGTTCAAGAAAAGATATCGGCCTGTAAAATTGCCAAAGATAATGATTAAATTTGATCACGAGTGATTGATTGATTGATTGATCAGTTTATTTACCCCTCTCGCAGCTACAGCTGAATTACAAGGGCACCAGCACCTATATTACTATTGATATTTATAAGAACAAAAATTGTTCATCCGTTCAGTCCTTGCAACTACTTTAACACTGCTATTTACAATAGAGCCAGAGCGAAAAGAATAGCCATGGTGGGTTTCAGGGGGAATGGGTATTATGTTTGAAAGAAAACCTTTATCTCGGAAATTCTGCATTAACTTTTGGCATGATTTTTCCCGCCTTTGACTGAGGGGCAGCAAGCCTGAACGGTTAAGGGCTACATCATATGGCAGCCCAGGGAAAATAATGTTAAATGCCCTTTTTTGTATCAATTCTAGGGCTTTACTCAGATAAACCGGAAGGTCTGCCCAGACGGGTGCTGCATATTCAATAAGTGATCTAACCAGTCCAGTATACTTGAACCAAATCCTGGCAGGCCACGCCACATTTCCTTAACACTCTCAATGCGTATAGACGCTTATTGGCTTTTGCAAGGACATATTCACAATGCTTATTCCAGGAAAGGTCACTAGAAATAAATACACCTAACAACTTATAGTGATCAACCCTCTCAATTACACGGCCAGATAAACACAGGGGAATTGCCGGGAAGGGCTGATATTGCAAGAAACTAAATATGATCTCTTTACATTTCTTTGCATTGAGGCGCATACCGTGGTCTGATGCATACTGTGCTATTTCGTTCGTGATGCAGGGCATGTAGCTAGCAGAACACCTAGGGATGCACTCCAAGACAGAAAGGTCGTCTACATATTTCACCCGTGTATACCAACCTGCTACCAATTTGTTAACTAACACTGCAAACAATATTGGTGCAAGTTTGGTCCCTCGGGGGATGCCACCATTAGGGAAATCACAGGGGGAAATAGCGTCACCAATTTTTACCCGTTGTGACCTGTGCGAGAGGAAATCCGCGATCCACCCAATAATGGCATCATGAACCCCAAGAGACCTAAGCTCTAACATAAGTACCGTGTGATCCACAAGATCAAACCCTTTGCTAAAGTCAGCTAGAAAAAGACGAACATAGCAGGCACCCTTATCTAAATACTCCAGAATACAATGAACTAAATAAACTAGAGCGTGTGTCGTAGATTTGCCGCAGACGGCAAACTCTTTGTTATCGAGTTGGTCCACCACCTGCTTATATAGTAAGTTGAGCGTGAAACCCTCCATAATTTTAGCCAACTGAGAGGTAAGAGTTATCGGCCGCAGGTCTTCTTCGACTGTTAGACGTTTTGGAAAGTTCGTAATTCATGCAGCTCAGTAGGCAAAATATGAAAACACAGACGAAAATCCCCTTTCCATAAGATTCGGACGGTGGAGATATCTCCAGAAAAACAAGCTATGGCAAGAATTGCAGATTTGGTGAAATTTAGCTCAAGCCGCCAATTTGGCCAATTTGACACCTCTTTTGACGAAATTTCGCGCAAGGGGCGACGACTCGCCCAACATGTAGGATTTGGTGAAATCTTACCAAGAGTGCAACAATCGAATGCAATGAGCTGGCTTTAAGGGCCCAACGCGAAAGCGGTGGATTTGGCGAAAGTGGCAAACTGCGCGAAAATGGAGCTTTCGGCGAAATTTCGCCAAGAGGGCGACGACCCAACCAATGTGGCGGATTCGGCAGAATTTCACCAAATCCTCCATTTTCGTCATTACCTGCATTTCTGGACATTTTTCACTTCTTAAAATACTTTTTCTTCGTGAAGTAAATCTTATTTTTAGAGCTCCCCACTCCCCTTCCCCCCCAGAACAATGTTGAGTCACAGATGGTTTACTAGCAGCTTTTTCCTAACATTAGAGAGATTTAGCATCGCGGTTACGTCGAACGGGCTGAAATTTGAGATTTCGAAAACTGGAAGAAACTCCTTCGACATTTGCCTCATTTCTTGCTTGTAAGCTCCAGGGTCCAGTGGTTCAAAAGATGGGCAGCGCTCTCCGC
>OX421447.1:62981998-62991998 GCA_949126865.1 Montipora capitata | reverse complement strand
AATCAAGTTTCTCATCTGGATGCAGTTAGGAGGGATGACGTCACAAAAACTGAAGTGATAATCACAAAGGAACTCTGGGAAGTCATGAAGAAGCACCAGCAAGACTCGCAACGTTCCCTGAAAGATGAACGATCAGTGATGAAAGGTTGAGCGAGCTCTCAGGAAAAAAAGACCTTTTGAAGGATTTCCGAAAATCGGTCGAATATCTTTACGCCGGCGCCTTACCTTGTAAAGCAAGTGTGTTTGCTTAGCCAGCTCAGCGTTCCGCAAAAATGGCGCTAAAAACTTAAACAGGTCAATTAACAACTGCTGAAATAGCACCCAACCCTGAAAAACAAAGGGAACAGTCATCCATTTGATACATGATCATACCTGGGTCTTCAATGACATTATCAAACGTGTCATTAGGTAGAGAGCAGTAAAATGTGCCCTTTCTCGTTTCCACTCGAAATGAAAAGATGAATACGCCGTCTTATTATATGACTAGCTCCGTGAGCGTGCAAAATGAACCAAATCGAACGCTGTGATTGGCTACCCGAGCGGGCAAGATGGAGCTATACTGTCCGCTCGGGATTTCTCGCTTGGTCCCGCAAGATCAAAGATCATTTTTGGGTGTTTTAAGTCATAAAATAAATCCTTTTTGACAAAGCTTGTTAGGTCAAAATGGCTGGATATTGGCCTCGTTCTTTTTTTGCGTGTTTATGAACCCATAAACACGCAAAAAAAGAACTTGGCCAATATCCAGCCACGTTGACCTCACGCTTGGTCAATAACTCACATATATTACAGATGTCGTCGTTAAGTTACCTTCTGCTGTGGTGTGTTAAGTAGAAGCTTGGACATGAGTAAACGATGAGATATCAGCTCTAACCATGCGTACGCAAACCCCGGAGCCCGGGATGGACGAAGGGCATGAAACACAGTACTGCCAACCAATAAACATAAGTAAGTTGGATTAACATACATGTACAATCAAAGCCTGCATTACTGTTTGATATTTCTTTTGGAAAAACAACGATATTGGTTTACTTTTTCATTGGATCAGGCTGTTGCTGACTTTATCTTATTCAAAAAACGAAAATGCGAAAAGAGTGTGTTTATCCCCGACAGAGAAAGGAATTGGGAAATTTCAGGCAAAGAAGAATTATTGAGTCCACGAGGGAAAACAATTGAATAGCTTATCAATCCTAATAGTATCCACAGACACACGATTAAAAACCTCTATTAATAAAACCGCCAACACGTTTGTTGTTTTCACGAGATTTGAACATGGTTTTTTGCTTTGCGGCGCGATGCGCAGTTTTCCTGCCACACCCTTGCAGTATCCAGTCAGAGAAACCGCAGACCAATCGCAACGACATCACGCTGATTTATACATGCGAGTAGCAGGTTAAGTCACATGTAAGAATTGCTGCATGGTGTTCACACTTCCGATAAAGAACTTCACTGACCTGAATGTTTGCAACACCTGAAAATTAATTGCCTCAAGAATTGGTTCGGGTTGGTTGAGTTCCACTAGTAACATTATGAATGTACGATGATAAGGCAACTGTTGGAATTCCGTGTGACGGATTTCGTGATCCTGGAAGAGCACTGTAGCTACCGTTCCAAGAACCTGTCGTGTAAAACAATTAAATAACAAAAGAAACTTTTACGATATGGTTCGAAGTCCCCAGCTGCAGCTTTTAAAAACCCCTTTTTTACACACACTTTTCAAATATTCTCTTTTCTTTCCGTTATGTTCGCAAAACAAAACTCGATTATCTAGCGTGATGATTTGGTGTGTTTTCATCGTCTCATGTCGACGTTCGTTTTCACTTAGCATAAACGTGTGCTCGCGCTTATGCTTGTGTCGCTAGTGAAACAAAATTGGAAATGATGACATCATCCTTCAATCATCCTTCACTACATCAAATCAAGCTAAGTTAAGAAAACGTTTAAAACTATAACTAGAAGTGGAATCTTTAACTGCAAGTATGTATTCATTCCTAATTCCCAAATCGGCCAACCACAACGCAAAATATGACATGGCAACTCGTTGCACTGCAATGATTGATCAGTGGAGTGATGAACGAAATCATTGATTGGAAGTTGACTCCGAAACCCCTTTTACAGACGCACAAAATTGGGACGGCACTCCAAAATAGCGGCACGGTACCAAAATTTGGAGGGCCGAACACACCTGCAGATATGTGCTCGGCCCTTTTATATTTTCTGGCACTGGTGTCTAATATGCCTTCTGTTTGTTCTGTTTACACACGAAAATTTCACCGCGCCGTGTCCGAAAAACATATACGTAGGGCACCGACATTTCGGAGTGCCGTGCCAGACTTTTTTTCTAGTGTAAAGCGGGCTCGAGTCTGCGTGTTGATGAAAGAAATTCGTGTGCATAGTGCAGTATTCTCCCAAATTAAAACTTCCTAGATAGTCCTGGATAGGCTTCTTCGCACTGAACTGCTTAAGTTGTTCCATGCACTGTGATAATCCTTCGCTTAGAAAATCGTTCTTCCGTTCGGTATATAGTATAAGTGTTCATCAAAATTAACCATGGCCTCCGTCCAGGTGATCTGGTGACGTAATTCGGAGGACTGGGGAGAAAAATTTTAACGCCGTATCCCACAACCGCGCGCGGCCTTATTTTCGAATTCAACATGGCAGAGGCGAGGTTAGATCTCTTCGGGTCTACTTGAATGTTCATTCAGTAACAGAAAATGTGGTAGGCACGTAATGATCTGTTGAGTTTTGGCGATGGCAATACTGCAGGGAGTTTGGAAACAACACCTAAGGCCGCGAGCGGTTGTGGGATACGGCGTTAAAATTTTTCCCCCCTGTCCTCCGAATTACGTCACCAGATCACCTGGGTCATTTTGTTGAAATGCTCAGACGCGGGGAAGGTGGAACGTGTACTTAAATTGACCAGACACGGACAAACGCATTAAATTTCCTTGCGCTTTTGCAGCGTTGCCTTTTCTTACAACACAAGCGAACCCAAGCATGAGCGAAAGCACAAGGAAAAGAAAAACATTTGATCCTTGCGCTTGTGTTTATGCTTGCGTCAACCCCGTTTTCACGGTGAAATAAGCGCTCTTATGTTTGCGCTTGTGCTTTGTGTCGCTAGTGATAACCAGGCTTAAACGTCAACAATCGGCCGGCATCCTATTAATTGTAATCCGGACACCTGAGATAACGGACAGGTCTCCAACAAAAACTGAAGCGCTCATTCTTACCCGGCTTAGGAGATTGATTTTGGTGACATTATTGGAGGCATCGCCCGAGTGACGCACGAGCAGTGCTATCAACCGACAGTAGGCATCCAAGGTATTGTAACATTTGGCTCGTGCCGTTGTCGGGCTGTTTGGCTGAAAGCGACAAAACAAAAAGTCGGTTGTTAGAATGCTTTCTCGAGAAATATTGAAATAAATAAACAAACACACTCATTTGAGAACTTTTCAACCAAACACGGTTTACCGCGGGTACTTACATGGTCACCCAGAGCTCGGTAGGTCACTTCTACGCACAGTTCAGTACTTATGCGGAAGAATCTCGTGATCAAATCATCCGTTCGCAGAATGCCTTGCTGGTGTAACTGAAATTAAGAAAAAACCAAAACATTTGTTTACTTGTAAGTAAGCCATTTCCGAGTTCGTGTCTGCCTCATCTAAGGGCGAAGTTTTTGTGAAGGTAATAAGTTCTACTTTACATAGGAATGGCAACTAATATAAAGAAAGAAAAACATAAGAAAAACTTCGCACTTAGACTTGCTTTAAAGGGGAAACAGACATGAACCAGTCTAGTAACATGAAACCTGAGATGAACCAAACTCAAGTCATTTACCCTCCGGAAGGCCCCAAACCTAAGGTGTTTGTCACCACAACTAAGGGCAAACTTTCTTCCACATAAAGATCTTTTTATTTGAACCTTAGCGGTGTGTAAAACGTCCGTCGTTCAGTAAAAAAATATTCACTTGCACAAAAATTTCTACACGTCAACAAAGGAAATGTCAACCGAGATAGCAAGCATATCATGGCATTTACAATTCACCCCAAGCACTTTATGATAAAAGTTGTTTTACTTTACCTTATAATTTTAATCACCTAAATTTTGGGAAGCTTGCTTTCGCGTGTAACTGAATCAAGGAGGCAAATCGATCAATCGGTGGAACACAAAGTTCCAACTAATAGTGTTAGAAAAGCGACGTGAAGCAAAGCTTGTGGAATTAAGCTTAAGGTGATTGTGTTTGATTGAAAAATTCTCTTTCATTTCAACAAAATCAACGGAATTTTCTCTTCTTTCTCATTATGAACCGATTTCCCTTCGTGTTTTTGATGAAATAACAGCATTTGGGAGAACTGCAGCGTTGCTTTTCTCACCGTCACTTTTTTTTTAAAATCTTTTTAAGCGAGCGGAAAATCAATTAAGTTGCTGCCATCGTGCGTTCGCCCCATTAGGAGCGAAAAAGAAACCCCGACTTCAGGATAAGGAAGTCAATCCCTCCTGATAACAAAAGCAGCCATCGTAATGAAGGAAGCCAATGAGCGTTCTGTATTCTGGTTTTAGAGATGAAAATTAAAACAGCTCGGTACCTGTGTGTTCCCAGGCATACCGGTTGACGTTTTTTAGGATTCATGGTGAGCGATGAATTTGACTTCTTCGTTTTCCGTTTGTATTTTATTTTCCGATTCAGCGCGTGTTGCACGATTCTCTGTACATCTGTCGATTCTATTATGTATGTTTATGACCTTTGGATAAAAATATGGCTAGTCCCACGCGAAAAAAAAAACCAAGCATTATCTCGATAACTACACACGTTCTACCAGCTAACACTGTGAAAGCGCCACTTACTAGGGCCACAAACGTGGAAAACGCCTTTTCGCTTTCCTTTCCTGCTCCGGGTTGGTGACATAGGCGAACCCATTCTCTTAATAAGTACTCGACCTAAAAAAAAAAAAAAAACAGCCGCGCGATTAGCGACAAGTGGTCTCAATCAAGCTTCAAAGCATCTTCTTGAATTGTTCACTTTAATGCACGTCATGCGAGTAGTGTGTTTAATACGAGTCACGCCAGTCAACAGCGATGCACAACATTATGAGACCTTTCAGTTGAAAGTACTGACGGAGCTATTAAAATAGTTCACTTGGTAGAGAAGACTTGATAAGACCGTAACCGGATCAAGTCTCTTTCATGCCTCGACATTCTTTCTGTTTGTCATAATTTTCGATGCGTGACTGATAATATTGGTTAAATTGTCACTTATAAACTGAATATGGAGGGTAGGTATCCAATAGTAAATGAGAGGCAAGCAGGGCTTGCAAATCACAAGAGATAACCATGGAATTGCAAACTTAACCACAGGTCAACCACACCATCTGGCAGTTGTAATAGAGTAACCGGAGATCCGTTTTAAGTGATCAAATTCAAATTCATATTCCATAACGAACGCCCATGAGAAAAATCTTTAACCCACAAACATGAAAAGCACCTTTTCGTGCAGCCCTGGAGGATCCTCATAGACATGAAATGAACCAGTGACACCTGAAGCGGACACGCCAGAGGTCAGAGATGTGGGGCCTCCAGGGGCCTTGTTATCACCAATTTCCTGATGATTACCCACAGGCTGCGATGGCAGAGGACCATTGTGACTAGACTCCAGGAACGAGGACAACCTTGAAGGATTAAAAAAAAGAGAATAGTTTTTACTTACAGAGCTTCTAAACCAATAAGAAAAAAAAGCCCAACAAAAGCTCCAATAATGTGCTTTAGGCTTTGGCCGATGAAGTTTTCTTTTCCTTTTTAGCACGACGGTAATAAAATTGGAAGTAAAAGTTGACTAACTTGGGGAAAACGAGATTAATAAGACGTTTGTAATATCTCTTCAAAATCGTATGGGGTGGAAAAAGTAAACCCTGAAGACAAGCTGTAGTGCTAAACCGGTTGATAATAACGCACGGGCTAAGATGTCTTTCCTGTGAATGGTTCCACTCTTTTGTTTGTTTTTCACAAACAAAATAAAATAAATAATAAACAGATTGTTTGATTTGTGTCTACAATTTAAAGCACACATTTCGTCATTTGGAAGCAAAGCCTGGAAAGCTGTAATCGCACCGACCAGTATAAAACACGAGATTACAGTTCAGTGGACTTCGTTTCGATTGTTTTCTTCCAAGGACTTTATTCCACTGACTGCAAGGTTAGCTGAAAGACGTCGAATAAACTTCTCTCTTCAAACACACTGCAAGAAAATAACTTAAAACTTGTCAAACTACCCATCAGAATTCTGCCGGCTGTGAGCTATTCTTGTCAACGCTTCAATGGTATGATACAGATCATTCTGTAAAGAGAAAAAAAGGTACTTGTCAAATGAAGAGAAAAACGCAGTTGACAGTAATCCCTTAGTTAGACAATGCGATCATACCTCAGTAACATGTGGACTCTGTTTGTCATCTGACACATACTTAGCAAGCTGAATAGCAAAATGCAACGCTTGAATGTTATGGCCGTTGTCGATACACTGAAACAAAACAAAATAATATTTAAAATCTGATGATTAAAGAAGCATAAGGGATGTAAGGTAAGAGAAATAAAGGGGCTAAATAGGAGAAAAGGCTGTTCAGGTTTACGGAAGTTTCAGTTTGATAAAATACTTAAATCACTCACGATAATTTTTGGAAGTAAAAAAGATGTTTTTCAGAGAGTCTGATCTGAATCTCATTAGATGACATTTCCACTTGCCTGACTATTTTCCCAATCCCATAATGCCATACGTTTTGGGGGGTTCTTTACAAGTACAAGTTAATTACTCTCGGGACTGTATTATGCTTCAGTGAATTGGATATTTATTGTTTTAATACAAATCCCCTCTTCCCCACCCCCCCCCCCCCCCAACCCCCAATGAACTGTATTATGGGATTTGCGAAAATAGCAAATTTGCATCAAGTTATTAAGACCATTCAATGTAAATACATCACGTATTCAGGATTCATATTTACCACCACCAACTTCTATGACTTTTCAACAGAAGCAGCACGACTCCCACTGGTACCGGACTTCCATGTATATACTCCCGAGTTTAAATCCTATCAAGCAACTAATAACTCAAACTAGTCATGTATTAATCAACGAGTGCCGGATGGGGATTCGTAGCAGACCTGCACAAGGTGAAGATCAAACTCCCTCATGTTCAACAAATGACTGCGAATCAGAATGTCAATAGCATCTACGTTAAACTTCAACTCGGGAGGGCACTCACACACAAACCTGCAAACGGAAAGAACAAGAAAATGTTAACAACAACATCAGAAATTTGCAGGCAGTACAACGGCGTGTTTCCGTGCAAAATGTTTTTCTAGCATTACCGTCTTGTATTAAGAGTCGTGAAACGCAAACCGAGAAGGGCAGATAACATGGCCAAAAGGGTGGATATAAAACGAAAACCAGCTTAATTCCTCGCACCTCTCTCAGAAATATCACAAAATAGCTTTAAAGACAATGCACGCTTGCCACAAAAAGCTTTTTCAGTGTTAACTTTTGTGCAAGCCTCCGCTGTCTTGTTACTTACTTTGTGACGTGTCTAGCTGTCCACATAAGCCCATATCCACGTGGATCCTGGAGTCCTCTTAGCACAATAAGATGACAGTCACGGTAGCGTAACGACAGTTCGGCATCATTTGCTAACGGGCCAACACCCTCCAGCAACCCTTCCACTGCCTGAGAGGGAAAATACCAACAAATGACTATTAACCATTACACGGTGGTTAAAAGACATTCTGGAACAAATGGGGTCTTCCCCGTGATCTGTAATATTACACGATTTAATAATGTGGAGATTAACAAATCGAAAGTGGTTCAGCGTTGTCTTTACTCTTATCGACAACGATATTCGTCATCACAGTGGTCACAATTTGTTGTGGACTCACTCGGCTGCTCCTCGCGAGTCCACAACATTTTGACCATTGTGATGGTTTAAAAGATGAAGTGAAAAACAGGGAAAGGAATGAAAGCACCCACCTTGTGTAAAAGCCTAAGAGCGGCCATATTGTCTCTTGATATGCGCGCCTGCACTACAGTTTCCAGTAGGCTGTGTATGGTAGCGACATGCTGATTGGTTGGTGGTGCTATGATGGCGTGAAGATGCTGTTCAATTTCCGCTGCACACTTACTCAGTATCTGGACGACTTCCTCTGGCATAAACGCCTTAATTCAAAAAACGACACGGAATTAGGAAAGTGATTGACAGAAATTTCCAAGCTTCTTCTTTGAGAGTGGGGAACGAAGGAGACAGGAAAAACTGAGTAGCGAAAAAGCGAGAGCCTACAACAGGCAAGCTAAATGAAACGTTCAATGACACCAGTAACTTCGGACTCTATGGAAAGTAAACTTACAAGACATGCATGGTATGATTATCGAGTCTGCACAGAATTAACGATAAGCAATGGATGGAAAGCTAATACACTTTTGCGCTGTTCACTATGGTACAAATAAAATTCTCGATTCTGGAACAAATGATTGAGACATTTTCGACTTCCTAGTCCTCACCTAAGAAAAAATCTCAATCTTAGGCCCCCTTCTCCCAAAAAAAAAAGTTGAGACACGGTTGCATCTATCAACGGGAAATACTCTCAATTCCATTTCTACAGGAATGTAGAAGGAAACCGGAATAAAGCTTTCCTGAACTATGTTCAGCACGAATGCCACTAGCCGGTAAAATAAACTGAAATCGTTCGTGCAACATCATGTATAACAACAAGAATTTGGTTCACTCCCTAAATTCATAACAGCCAACCTCAGCATTGCCGAGAATTCCAATAGGTTTTGGTAGGGGTGGAGTAGTGATGGCCTCCCCGGCTGAGGGGGGTTGGAATCCAGGTATGCTCCTCGCAAACTCCTCGTAGACCGCTGTCTGATTGGCATTTACTCCTCCAACCTTAAAAACAATGAGACGGTTACAAAGGAAGAACTGAAGAAGCGTTTCAATTTAACAGCTAATGAAAAATTTAATAGTATTCTGTTTGACACTCTCAACATCCTACCTTCAATCGAATCTGTTCAGGCATGCGCTCTGCTTGATAAGTCAACACCACGGGGTCACAGTACCGACGGCCCTCACTGCGAGCAATGCGACGAAGATCAAATTCCTGAAACACAATGTTAGCTTGCGTCATGAGGAATTTCATTTTATATCTGCCACGTAGTTTCAATTTAACACTGATCTGGGATGATGAGATCTCGTGCTCTAGCTCTACTTCGAAGCACAAATAGTGTGTTGCAATTATCCATTAAACATTACAAAAGAGAAAAAGCAGTGACATAAAGGTATATTAACCCCTTTGTGAAAAAATTAGTGATCTCCATCAAGTGAAGATTTATGACCAATAATATAATAATTATGTACAAAACAGAACGTTCCTCAGTAAAATTAGCCTACCGTGGTTAATCGCTTGTCCATTTCGGGCAACGCCTTCTCCACAGCTGTTTTCTGGATGAATGCACAGGCCAGTTCTGTGTTATCCTCGCTTATAACTGACGCAGCTTGTTCAATCATGTCTTTCTGCTGCTGGTTTGCACCCTGTATCAATGACATCAACGACTGATTTCAAGGTAACATTAACAAAACGCTAAAACAAAAATCCTCAAAAGTGACTAGCTGAAAGTGGCTACAGTCTGATCAGCAACAGAACAGTGTACTTAGACAGACTACAATACCACCGCCAAGAGCATAGAAAGAGCATAGCATACTTGCATCATTCTTAAACGATCGGTGGACCAGAAGGCATAGCAAAAAAACAAGCGCGAGTGTAAGGTTAAAACAAATTCCTTTGCCACCACACATGGTATGCCTCATTTCTACCCCCAATAGCACTCGGTTAAAATTATACTTGTAATATCATGGGTGACAAATTACTCCTTAATTTAGGCCCGAAATTTCAGCGTTAATTTATAATTTCACATGTAAAATTACAAAATTGCCATGGTAACATCTCTTGTATCTCGATCAGAGCCAAGA
>OX421447.1:62961998-62976998 GCA_949126865.1 Montipora capitata | reverse complement strand
CTTGAATCTTCATTAAGTATTTGTCCCAAGTATTATGCCTCTTAATTGCTGAAAAGCGTATTAAAGTGAAACAACCTGTTTATTTTATGGAATTTTCCCTGTTTCAATGTTTCCTGGAGGCGGTTACTCCAGTGATATCGATGTTTCTGTTTGTTTTTAAAAAAACAAGTACTCAGTCTCACTTGGTCAAATTTTAACTGGGGTGATCATGTAAACTCGCTTCCAGGGTTTGCTGCCAGCCCCCCTCGTCAAAACATATCTGGTACTTTACGAAAGGAATTTGGAACGTTTTAGGTAGTTGTGAAATTTAATTTATTATGAGACTGCCACAGATGCTGACTTGTCATGCAGCATATTTCCAGTGTTGTGTTCAAAGTGTTCCCTGGCCCCCAACCTTGACACCCAGTGTGTAAGAGACAGTTTTTGCTTGAATGTTTGTAGCTCAATTCCCATACTTTTGGATAAAATTTGAAATAAAGGTCGTATAGTTCACAATTTTTTTGTCAATGAACTGCACAGGGAAGTAGACAGTAAATATTTCCTTGTAGGTGGCAACACCCCTGGATATTGGCACATGTTGATTGGGATGGACATGGTATTGCAATGCATGATAAAAAAGTGGAATAAATAACAAATAATTATTTCAAGTTTACTTTGGGCAGATTTTTTCATCCCTCTCACTTGAAAAATAATGGTGTGTCCAGTCCCTGCTTACAAAGTACTGTACATCGGTTGAAGGGCAGTGAGGTAAACAATGCAAACAAACATGGCAGCATTTATGAAGAAGCAGCCTACATTTTAATAAACTGACCTTTAAATCAGGCATCTGGTGCAATTCTACCAAAACAGACATGATGGCCATAACCCAAGGATTTGGTGGTTTAAACACTTTACTTTTAGCTGATGATTCTATGACTTTTGCAACAAATGGAACCACATACAGCATTTCCTGCAATAGATTATCACCTTTTGAGTAAAAACCACTGTCAAAAGGTATTTTTGTCAAAAAATAATGGAAAAGGCAGCTCCCATTTTGCAAAAAAAAAAAACAAAAACAAAAAAACCAAGTCACAACAAGGCACAGGTCCAGACTAAAACTTAGTAACCCACACAGACTCTTCAAGAATCTACCACCATTAGAGGGTGCCAAGCCTCTACCCCTCATTTCCAACTAAAATGCCTTTCACCAGCAGCCACATTATTATCATTATCATTATCATTATCATTATTATTATTATCATTATTATTATTATTATTATTATTATTATGATTATCATTATCCTAATAATTGTTCTTCTTCAGGGGCAATTTCCAGAATGACATACCTGTTGCCCTTTGAAATAAGCTTCAATGATCAAAGACTTGAGATCAAGATCCTGCAAAGAAGCAAAAATATCTTAAAGCCTTGGCATAACTGTCACAAATGGTGTAGGGCTCACAATTCCCCTGCCTTAACTGCAAGCCTAGATATTTTCCTGAAGATCCCCACACCTGCTTGCTTCTTCAGCATTGAGGGGCATCCCAAAACATTTCAGGCATATTTTGGGTGACAAACTGTTTTGTACTGACTGTAACTTCAAAAGGAAAATATTCCAAGTCATGAAACATTGCAATATTGCTTTGTTTTCTACGGTCTTAACAGCATGTCAAAAGTTAATTTTTTAGAATTATAAACAAATGATAAATTTAGGAATTGCTTTTCAGACATGGCCCCTGGTTGCAAATTTGAATTGCCCTGGAAGTGAAACCTTAGTGAAAGCCCAGGCTGAATGTGTTTTAAGCACTTTAAATGTCCTTTTTACCTTCATAAGGATTGGTTTGTTTCTTGCTAAGGTCTGCAATCCTAGCCAATGACCAAGATTCTTCAGTAGTGATCGATCAGAGAAATTTGCTGGAACCTTGTCAGATTGCAGGAGCACCTGCAAAAGAAACAGGAACCTGTTGACAATAAAGAAAGAAAGGAGAGGAGGAAAGAACACACTATCCAATAGGATTACATGTATATTGCACTGAATGTCTGAAATGAAGAGCTTCATTTGTCAATGATTACTCAAGTATCCCCACGTCACCAATGAAAGCCAATAATTAATTTAGGAATGAAGAGCCACAATGCTTTCACATCTCACATAACTTAATAATCTAACTTTCTTATAATTTTATTATAGAATATTTTAACAAATTTGACTAGTACATGTACACTTTACAGACCCTTCCAGTCAAAACTCAAACTTGCCATAGGGAGGATCATCAATAATTCTTTTCAATGCTTGGAGATGCTTCTGTGCCTTTTTCCTTCCACTGATTCAATAAGAATGAAATTAAGGCTTTGCAGATGGATTGCTGGCCTTACTCTGCCATGAAAGCGCTATCCTGCAGACACCAAAGATTTCCCGGGTATCCACCTTCCAATCAAGCAAGGCCACTGGTCAATCAAAAATATCAAACTGTAATCAAACCTTTATGTTTCTGTACGTTTCCTTGAGCACTTCCCTAGCAAGGTTTGTTAACTCTACTGATTCCATGAACTCCAAATACAGCTGATGATAGTTGGGTTCTATACTGGCTCTTTTCATGACCAGATACTGTGTCATCCACAATATGTATTCACTTTGGATCAGATTTCTGAGTTCTTCAGCCTTTGGAAAAAAATTGAACAATGCAAAACATAACATCAAACTTGTTTATTATATTTCAAAATTATTATTTACTTGACTTCAAAGATGTTTAAAATGCATGTTGTGGAAAACTTTCTATCACAATGGAAAAAAACAATCTGCAGTGACACAGTAAAGTAGCCAGATTCATTTTGTGATGCTGCAGGTAAGTGCTGAGAATATTCTGAGTCAACTACAGAGGGCCAAATTTTCAGCGGCAAGTCACATAAAAAAATCCCTGATTTTGCATTCTATTATGTTAATATCAAAATTTCTATTTCTGACAGACCTTAGAAAATAAAATAGTCAAAAAACCCTGGCTTGAAATTTACTTACTTATTTTTCACTTACATACTTACATACTAAAAAATGATAAAAATGACACTGATATTTACATAATATAAAAATGTTACTAAAGAAACACTGACTTACTTTTTGTTGTAAATTTGTTTGTGAAATATTGTTAAAGATAAAGTGCACTTTGTCTTGAACAGATTCTGGAGGTTGAACTATTTCACTTGTTTCAGTTGCACCCAAAAGTGTATCAATGTTATTTGCTGTTGCAATGGATGGTTCCTTGCTTCTAACAGGAGATGATGCAGAAGCATTTTCTGACAAAAAAATTAGTAATATCACACCATAGTGAGAGCGGCTCTTTTGATATTGCAACTTAAAAGAATGTGATAGTTTCACTCAATTTGAACGCATGACATTACAAGCAAACTTATGGAAAGTAAAAGTTCTAGTAATGAAACATACTTGCAATTTAATCATTTAACTAATTATGGCTAAAGGTTTTTTCAGCAAGCTCAAACTTGAGTTACTGATCAGCATTAGGGTTAGAAATGCAACAGAGCACCAGCCCCTGAGTTATTCACAGGACTCTCTTCGCAGCTGCATTAACATTTTGTACTTCCATGCATTGAGTAACAAAGGTACAATCACACTGGACCAGTTAGTGCAAACCCATTTCTTACTGAAATGGGGGAAGCACAAGTTAGGTTTTCATTAAGCATAATTAATTTACAAATCTTAACACCAAAAGCATATAATGGACCACAGCAAGTCTTTTAATGAACACAACTTGTAATATTGTGTTCCACGGTGTAGAGAGGCCAAACACAACTCCGATCGGTCAAGATAGGAAATTCAGAAAAGACCTCAGAGATTAGCTCTAACAAGTACATCTTTCAAAGACCTCCCTTTTCTATATGAAATCCAGGGAGATGCCATTTGTTCATTTGAATATGTTAGAGATTGGGTGATGAAGTTCCTGAAGCGTGCATCTAACTCAGCAATGGTTCTTATTGTGGGAAAGCACATAAACATCGTATGGAATTGACTTGCGAGTTTAAATTTCAAGGAGACAAATTTTCGTTAAAAAAGGAAAACTTTGATGTACTGTACTGAAAATAAAAAGCTAATTGCAATTGACATTACAATGTTTTGTCAATTCTTGGAGAGAGTGAGATTAAAGCCATGTTCACACTGAACATTGATTGTGATCAACTGAAGTATAATTCAGGCTATTATACTCCACTTAATTTTATTCAATTATGGTTCTGTTCACATCTGCGAAAATTCAAATACAATAGGCAGGATAACCTCGCAGTGTGAGACAAAATGGCGCTGTAACGCGTGGCTGCCATGATTATCATCACCATCATGTGCTTGAGGCGAGAAGAGAACCAAGGATAGCTTCTGAGAATAGAAGAACACAAATCCAAACCTTCGCTCCATAAAGCGATTAGAAGGTTTGTCTGTTCATGCCACCATGTGCTCGCCATTCAGTTCAATTACGCACTGTAATTACTTCAAACAACCCCCTTTGAGGTTGTTTGAAATAATTATAATCAGGGACTGTAATTAGTTCATGTGAACTCATTTCATACTTAATTCGATTATAATTTGATCATAATTGAGGCCTAATGTGAACAAACCCATTTAAAATCAAACCCATTAACTTTGTCATAAATTTTCTTGATATTGTTTACTGTCCACTTACGGGAGGATATCTTAGACACTGTGGACCCCGAATAGGTGTCTGTGTTTGCTTATGAGAGATGTCCGCTTACAGGAGGTTAAATATGTAGTGTTTTTGAGGAGAAATCGCTAGGACAGGGGTTTGGTGTTTGCATTTGGGAGGTGTCTGCTTGCAGGAGGTGTCCGTTAGTGGAGGTTTGACTGTACAGATGTGTGACAAAACTCAGGAAACTTCATTCTTTGTCTCCTTCATTAAAAATAGTGTGTGAAAACGTTTACTTTCAAACAAAATACTCAAGAGTGTTGAACACAAGACCTATATTGGGATAACAAAGTGTCTAATCAAATGAGGTCTATACCAAGTACATGACAAACTCCTGATGAAGAGACAACCAGAGTTATTATAATAATTATTATCATTTATACAGTCTAAACATAAGAGCTGCATTTGTACCTGAAACAGATGAAGACTTTGTGGAAGAGAGAGATGTGGCAGTTGAGGTGGAAACCAAAGGAATTGATGGAGGTAGAGGAACAGATGGCCCTGGAGGAATACTAGGACCAAGAGGTACAGATCTGCTTACTACAGTGCTAGTAAAAGTTGAGCTGCCTGGTGCGCTTGTTAGTGTTGGCGTTGTTCGGTTCAGTAGTCTTGATGTTAGTGGCTCCTGCATATGGATAGAGTGAGAATAAAGTAATAATTATAATGTTGATGAAGGGAGAAATGCTAAATAGTAAATAGAGTGTGGGCACAACAGTTTTATGGGCAGAATAGTGAGACATGGCAGAGCCACTGAAAATTCCCTGAAGCTCTCCTGCAGAACATTAATAAACATTCACTTTCTAAATGATACATTTCCCATTCTGTAATTGAGATACAAATTACAATGATTAAATGTACAGGTACTAGGATTTACATACATTTAAATGAATACTGCATTTCTCTTGGCTGTGACCCTCATGAATTCTTAAGTATCTACAAGTATATGGGTGTATTGCCCCAACGTACATGCAACAACCTCAACTTTCAACTTTTATAGTGATGATGCACTCATTACAGTAGTTACCAAATTAACTTTAAAATTGTAAAAAGGTAACCTACTGCAGCCAAATAACAACTTAAGGAGTGTACAGTGACCAGAGTAGTCCTCTAATAGTTTTCAAGCTGGTAACTGGTAACAAACATCTTTTCTGAAGAATATTCACCAAAATTCAAATTGAAACCACAAAGCTCCTCCCTAGAAATGAGGTTGGATTCAAGAGCTGTTTGCACACTACATGTATGTTGAAATAGGTTTGCACAGAAATCTCTTATGTAGGAATAGAATTAACACCTGAATGTTCCTTCCTCCTAACAATGGTTCCCTTGACTGTTGTCCATATTCAATGTATTCTATCAAGGAGTGAGGAAATTCCATGAAGTGCGGAATTGACGCAAGATGCTGGCAATAGTGAGGATAATCTTTGAGCCTACAGAGGTAAAAAACAAATTACTGTATGTTGAAATTGCTTTGGTTTTACGGGCTTTCATGAAGACATTCTGTCTCAACTTTTTTCTCAGAACGATCATATTTTAATATTATTGCGCCAGCCAGAGCTACTGGTTCTATGGTAAGGCAAATTCAGGAGTTTTACAGTAAAATATGTCACCTTGTCTTGAATCGATCCAAAGCAGCAATTCCAAACATGTACATCTTGGAACCAAATGGTTTCCTCAATGCTTCTAAAACATAGCGAAGTGCAATTCCTAGAGCCATGTATCTAAAAATTAACATCACACATATTTGAACTTTATGACAACAAAAGAAATAAACCTGTTGTTTCTATTAGGACAAAGTATTGCCCAAGTAAACAAATGAAAGCAAGGCCATCCCCAGCATGGTTCTTTATGCCCATAATTTTTGTGCAGAAAGGAAACTTCACTACAATACCTTGGAGTAAATAATATTGCTGAAGGAGAACACAACAATGTCTAACCAAGACAATAATCAGCCTAATTCACATTCATCCCCTTTTTCATAAATTTAATAATGTATTGCTAAATATGTGATTTGTATTGTGCTAGCTAATTAAGGCCGCAACTTTCGAACATTCCACAATTTGTATAATTTGATGATGTCATAGACCTAATTTACAACTTTATGACTTGCTAGTCAGAAGAACTGTGAGACGCCACTGGGTAAAATGTCTTTCTTTGATTTAAGTTAACATTTGCATTTCCCTTACTACATACCTTCAACTCTGTAATTTAGATTTTGAATGTCTACACTCCCTACGATGACCGTGAAATAAAGGAGTAGTTTAAAACTGTGGAAACTCTTCGGCTAGCAACACAAATAAGGTCACAAATAGTTTTCTTTCTGATACACATGCATGTACACATTGGATCTAATAGGACTTGGAAAGGCTTGCATGCACAATTCTTTTGAGTCAATTGCCCTACCGGAACGAAATAATGGTCTATCACCCCAGTAAACCTGGAAGACTTAATTTAGATCCACCAAAGCAAAAATGGGTGTAAATACCTTAATTGTAGGGGACTTACATGTAGTGTCCTATTGTATTTAACACCCACCTTAGGGTGAATCTTTAAATAAAAATATAATAATAATAATAATAAAATGGTCAGAGAACAATTTGCTGCTAGACAGTGTAGAGTATGCATGCCTTTACTCATTTTGACAAAATAAACTTACAGATGAGATTTGTATGTACTCACGTCACTAATCCTTGCTCAATAATACCACCAAACAAGCAAGCCGTTGTGTGAAGTTCCTTGTCAGGATACTGAGGAAAGAATCTGTACTCTTCAAACAAGTTTCGAAGCATGCAGAGAAATATATCCTGTTAAAAGAGAATAATGATTTTGTGGTCCATAAAAAGTCTTGATAAGGATAAGTCATTTTAGATGGATAGTTCTGTTAGCCTAGAAGCTAACTTTCGTTTGGCTCATCTTCTTAGGATTGATCTTTTCAGGAATATTTAAGGAGGAAAGGCCACTTATTACATCCACAGGAGAGGGTCAAGGCACTGTACTTGCAGATTTTTCAACATTGTGCATTGCCCAGTTCCAGGAGGGAGCAATGTGATTCCTGCATGTAGCACTTGACGCAATTATTTTGTGTTTGGTACAAGGGTGGTAACATACTTTTGAGCGGTACTGTAGTCACAAGAGACAAACACACAGAGCTACATACACAACCCCCATTCCTATAGAAGACTGAAGAGGATTTACACCGTAGTTTTAGGCCTTATAATTTTACGTTTCAAAAAGAAGTGAAGTATGTTCATGGAGAGTGAACCTGTCATGTGGAAAGAACAAACAGGTTGTGATTGATTTTAAACCCAAATAATTTTCTTAATAATTGCAAAATTTTGAAGCAATAATAATACAAATGACACAAAGCATGAACATACCCTTTCCTTTTTAACTGGTGAATCCTTGAATTTCTTGAGCATTTCTAAAACCTCATCAATGCTAATTGTTGGATTAGGTGGGTGATTGTAAATCCTTTGAAAGTATGAATTGGCTTCATCTTCCACTTCTTTTGTAAAAGACTGGTCCATACCCGGCCAGACCTGAGACACATCTGCTGTTGATACTGAGGACAACAGTAAAAGAACGCAATCAAGACAACACAAGAAAACGAACTTTACTACATGCTCTTGCTGTACAGGAAAGTTTAATTATTAATTTTTACCTAAGATGATCACTCATTCAGATTACTCTTACATGTACATTCTAGAAATATACACAGTCAGCTAAAAAGTATTTTAACCATATTTATACACTAATAGTCTATTTGTAGTTTTAGGTCCTGTGCCTGGTTTTATGTATTACTACATGTACTTAAAAGGTCCTGTGAAAACCACTTTAAGTGATGAAAGCCTCTGTAATACCATAATCATCATAATTATCATTATCATAATTATTATTATCATATCTTAAATACCACTCCACAGAGACTGCCCTTCTCAAGGCACATGATGACATTCTGACAAGCATGGACAGACAAGAAGTTACCCTCCTTGTATTACTAGATCTCAGTGCAGCCTTCGACACCATTGATCATAAGACCATGGCTGAACTACTGGAGATTATGGATAAAGCCCTTTTCTGGATTAAATTGTTTTTGACGGGAAGAAAACAACCCATGGTGGTCAAGCAACAGCAATCACATGACTATGATGTCAACAGTGGAGTCCCACAAGGCAGCTGTTTAGGACCAATATTGTTCATCATATACGCATCGCATCTGTTCCATGTTGTTAAAAAACATTTACCAAATATCCAAGCGTATGCTGACGACAAACTTTTCTTTTAGGCCAGATTCTAGTGAATCTCTAGAACATGCATTCCTTGTAATGGAACAATGTATATCTGATATCAAATCTTGGATGGCTCAAAACTTTCTTAAGCTTAATGATAACAAGACTGATTTCCTGATCATAGGATCGTGCCAACAACTTGTGAAAGTAAAGATCTACAACATCCACGAGGGTTCATCCCAAATTAAACAAGTCTAAACAGTGAGTAACCTCGCAGCCTGGTTCGACTCCTCCATGACAATGAAAACGCACATTGGCAACACTTGTAGCAAAGCCTTTTCTGGCTTATACAAAATAAAAAAAGATCAGAGAGTTTTTATCAGTAGATACCATTGAAACATTGATCCATGCTTTTGTGACATCGAATATTGTCTACTGTAACTCCCAACTATATTTTTTAAAAGTTTGTACATACTTTTACTGAAATTTTACATATTATTATTTCAACTATTATTGTTAAGTGCTTAGAATTTCATAGAAGCGCTATATAAATTCCTTTATTATTATTTTATTATCTTTATTATTATAATACTTATTATTCTTTTTTAAATAACAATCATTACTTATTATTGTTCAATATTTTTGTTATTAAACAAAAAGACGTACGATTGTTTGTCTCACAATGTCATACATAGATTGCGACATTCGACTGCGTACTGTTGGTCTTCTTCAGGCGACAAGGCCAACTGTTTAGGCGCTACTGTATGACTGTAGCACAACATTGTGAGACAAAATTAATGACCGTAAGTTTTATTATTTACTTACCACTACCACAACCAATAATCACCTCTTTACGATATTTTGGTCATTGTTGAAAAAGAAAACAGAAGCTAACCAAGTGAACCCACCGGTGCGTAACTTATCAGCTTGATTCCTTGACTGAGACAAAAGCGTTGTTTGCTGCTGCTGTTGCTGCAGCAAAGAACTTCCTCCAAGCTGTTTTTGGATTCCAAGACCAGCTAACAATCTGGCATTATCTATTGCTGATCCTCCAAAAGACTGTGCCAGACCGCCTGCTTGGTGCAATTGCTGCAGCAAGGGGTTTTGGGAAGAACTGAAACTTGGTGATTGAAGGCCAGAGCTTGAAGTAGCACCTGGAGTGCTAAGAGGAAGCTGCCCCAGTTGGGATGGTGGTTTCTGCACTGCTGCCTGTGATGGGAGGCCTGAACCTATACTACCCACAGCTCCCAGGCTGCCTGAGGGTCCAAGTACATTGCCCGTAAGGGGATGGGGTGGGAAAGATGGTAACTGAGAGGTGGGTGTAGCAGGTGTGGCCGGAAGAGATGAAGTGGGAATGTTGAGTCCTGTGAGCGAATCAAGCTAAAAGACAAATTCAGACGTTTAGAATATAAAACAACCTGGACTTTTCAGGTGTCTGTAACAGACAATTGCTTAAAAAATTGTCCACGTAAATGCAAAGATCATTAATTTGATTTTTTCTCTTTCTGTCTATAGCCCACACTTAAAATAAATAGATTATACATTTCTTTTATTGAGTCCTTTCACAGAACACATGAGCCCAACAACTTGACATGCTCCCAACTAAGTGGCTTCATACATTGTAGCTCAATTGGTAAAGCATTGCTCTGGCATTGCAGAGGTCATGGGTTTGAATCCCATTGGAGCTAACTGAATTCTTCACGTATCTTGACCAGATAAATGCAAGGATCATTAACTCTCTTTTGTCTATAGCCCTAACTTCAAAGAGATAGGAGTGCAGGGATGGCGTAGTGGTGAGAGCACTCGCCTCCAACCAATGTGGCTTGGGTTCAATTTCCAAACTCTGCCACAGATGTGGGTTGAGTTTGTTGGTTCCCTACTCTGCACCGAGAGGTTTTTCTCCAGGTACTTCGGTTTTACTCTCTCCTCAAAACAACATTTGCCTGGAGCAGGCGTAGCTCAGTTGGCTAGTGTGTGGCTTTCGGAGCAAAAGGTCCTCTGTGACTTAATGCCTGTTTCGACTTTCCTCTGATGCATGTAGATATAGCTTTAAATACCCGTAAAACGGAACTCTGACCGAGGAATGGGGGTAACGGGCAACCAAAAAGACAGAACTATTTGCCCAAAGGGCAAATTAGTAAGAAAGTAAGTGTCAAACACTGACCCCACCCACCCAACCCTTCAGAGAAAAACTTTTTATCCCATTGTCTTTGAAATGCCCTCAAACAACCAATAAACCTGTTAAACCTATGTGGTTTTCAGTGGCCTTATCATTTAAGAGAGAGTACTATAATCAAGGTAAGACTCGCTTGAAAACTTTTACTATTTGGAAAGCTAATCATAATCTATTAGAGAGGTGGTTGTTCAAGACAAGGTTCAAATTCAAGAGGAGGTTGAATTTGATTGCAAATTAGCTTAGTTTGCTTTTTGATTCCCCTTAATGGAGGGGAAGGGAGGAGGTGAGGAGCAACCTTGTGGACCCTTGAATCATGTACATGTATATCCAACTGAGTACTTAGAATATTTATTATGAAAACAGGTAAAAAGAAACCTGCAAACCCAACCTTAACCCATTGACCCCTGGGAGTGAGACTTAACAGATTTTACACATCAACTGAGGGGGGGGGGGGGGGGGGGGTTCCAAGGCTGCCTGAGGAGTCAATGGGTTAAAAGGTAAAAAGTACCTGTCCAGCCAATACATTTGGAAGTTGTCCGCCATCCAAGCTACCTTGTCGTTTAAAAGGAATTCCAACCACAGCAGCACTGGGCCGCACCTTGACTAAAGGACCATGGTTTGTCAGCATTTGACTTATGGTTTCAGCCAATTCAGGAGATACTTGCCTATGACATGCAAATAAGTTTGATTTAAGACTTGAGTGGAGTTTTTTCGGAATTCAAATGCAGACAAAGCTGAAGAGCAAAGAAACTTTACAAGTTTTCAGAGGAACAATAATTATTATAAACATCTTACCCCAAAAATGACTGAAGGCAGGAAAGCATAGTTACAACTGTCTCCTGTGGTAGCTGAACACTCTTAGGAAGTTCTTTATCTAAGGACATACCCAATAAGTAAGGACAGCGGCGTCGCAGAAAAGCAACACAGGCTTGCCCAAATTCCTCCTGGAAAAAAATACCACCCACATTAAATTGGTATACTGTAAACTGCAACATTGTCTTTAAAATATTGACAAAAAAACACCACACTTATAGACCCTTTGCATAAATGGTGCCCAAATTTGAATAACAATACTTGATACATCCTTAGCCTCCTGTTTATGTTTCAAGACAATGGATTTTTCTCATGAATGTGAGGCTAAGGATGTATCAAGTATTGTTATTCAAACTTGGGCGCCATTTATAAATGCAAAGGGTCTATAAGCTCTCTCTGCATGTATTTCAATACCTGGTGTTCCTTGAGTTTGTCCTTTAACCATTTGTCCAGCTTTAGATATTCACGACGAGATGCAAGGGCAGCAAGGTCAATCACAAACACAAATGGAGAGCCATTCAATAACATGGACAATGCCTAAAATGACAATGGCATTGGCAGAGATTTAAGAGAACATAATCTTTTATTTGAGATAGACATTGTCTACGATTTCGCTCCTGAAGGGCTCCACAACGATGAGTCAAATCCTGAGGCTTTAGACAGAGGAAAATTTTCAAGCGACCAGAGAGAAAGGGTACACATCTATTGCAAAATTTACTGCGTAAACTCATAATAAATTTGTGGTATTGCTCAATAGTGCGAGAACCTAACCAATGACAAAGTAGCATGCTTCATACAAAACCTGGTCAGTTATTTCTGTCAGCAAGCCCCCAAAAAATCCTTGAACCTTTGAAACTTAGTTTAATTTTGGTTGGTGAAAAGGTGTTTTGGTAGAATTGAACCCCTTTTGAAATTCCATCCTCCTTATTGTGTCATTTGTGTCCAACGTAAAATTCATGTTCCGAAATTAAAACTCTCAGAAATTATTCCACTATCACTTCCACTTTGGACCCTTGCAAGATATGATTTACATTCATAATTTACTTTACTTTTCCTTAGTCCTGTGTGCAGCTGGACATGTAACTCAAAACCTAAGGAAAAACCTAGATATTGTCCGTTTGCACAACGGCTCCCAAAAGCTTCTTCCGATATCTCGCAGTTTTACAGGGATTTCTGTACCCCTGTCTGACTGGCTAGAATCTTATGCACATGGGCATTTACTCACTCAACAAATCGCGCAATCCTTTTAATGAAAGGTCAGAAAGAGAGTTCAAAGCCCTAAAAGCTCAGAAAAAAACCCTTGAAAACCATTATCTCAAGAGTGTTGATTGTGTAGTGAACAGTAACAGTACCCAGTAAAAAGAGGCAAACAATGACCACAAACAAAAACTTAAGAGGATCTACAGTAAATGTTGTTAACCATACCTAAAGCAGCCCCAATGAATGAGTAAAATTAATAATGGTCTGTCTTTAGACAGAGCAAAATCTGTAAGTCTTGCTCTCAGGAGGGGAAGAGTAAAAATTAATGTTGATAATATAATTTTTAGTTTTAGCTGATTGGCTTCTTCCTTGAAACACTAGTAAAAACAGTTTATCTTTTCACAACAACAATAACTTATTACAACAATGAGTTATACAAATTTGTTATCCATCATGCAAATTTGCAGAGCTAATCTGGGCAGGAATCTTTAGACTACAGTGTAGTTAAATACATTAAGAACGATTAGCAGCTTTTTATGTTTGAATAGTTGTAAAGACATTGAAATGAATAGATACTAATATTGTTAACAAGCAAAGTTGAAAAAATGAAAAGAAATGACAGACAAAACAAACTAACCAAACTTATACATGTAACTACTTGTTAAAACTTTGACAATAATGGAAAACAATGGAAAGATAAACAAACCAAATATTCCTTTGTTCCCTAATTATTAGTAAATGTCAATTGTACATTGTAAGGCCCTTGCCTTCAGGTCTTGAGCCACATCTAATATTCTTGATAGCCTGCCTTGATCCATGTCTCCTTTTGAATACCATTCAGCCATAGCTTGCATTACAAGTTGACGAATCGATGCTGACTGACCCTTAGGGAGGCAAAAATAAAATAAAGTGTTCTACAGGGAACTCAGTCTAGCAGGTAACCTGTTTCATGTGTCACAGGTGTTCCTGACAGTAGACACCAGCAGACTTCACATTCTCTTTTACAACTTCAATTTTAAAAAAATTGCTTTGAAATTTCAAATCCAATTCGCAATGAGAAAACACGATTTTAATAATATCGATCTACATGTACCTACAGTAAATCTGAAATCCTAACCTTGATAGAAAACTAACTGACTTCAACAATTTACATGTACTTAGAGACATCAGGCACACTTCAAATCAGCATCTTTGTGCAAAGGGCTGCCAAGCAGAGCACCATACTCAGAGGAACCCACGAGTTGCTTTTCCATAACAAAAACAGACGGTCGAAAAGCCTGTCGGGTGAAGGTGGGCCTTTAACAAAATAGTGATTATAACTTTAATTTAAAATATAATCATTTTCAACTATATGTAACATACTGTACCTGTCCATGCCAGACATAGTGTAAAACACTGCCAGAATTAGGATGATTGGCCAGGAACACTGGGATGAGTTGTAAAACAAGCTCGTTTCGCAGTGTATGCCACAGGGGCTAAAAATGAGAAATACAGTAAGGTTGTTAAGCTTTGATTTATGATGCTTCATCCAAAATGATAAAAACATGCAAAAAGTGCAAGGTTCAGTGCTGTTCAATAAAGTTAAATCCCTTTGTCGTTATTTCTCAAACTTGACCCCTGAAAGTCGTAGGGTGTGAGGTGTCATAATAAAATAATAATAATAATAATAATAATAATTGGCAGTGCTAATCACCCTTAACTTGCAGTCTTGAGGAATGAATTACGAAGGGCGTAGCTCACGATATCGGGCTGAAAGCATACAAGGGCGCCTCTGGCTGCCACTATACAGTCCATGTTGATGTCGGAGCACAGCACCACAGCTAGATGTTAATTAGCTATGAGTCGATTTTGATGAGGGAGGAAAACCGGAGTACCCGGGGAAAAACCCTCGAGTCAGGTTGAGAT
>OX421447.1:62936998-62956998 GCA_949126865.1 Montipora capitata | reverse complement strand
TTGTCGCCAACTAAGAAGAGGAATCTTACAAAAAAGAAAGCAGAATCAATACAAATAACAAATTCTGTGAAACAGTGCAACCAAGATGTTAGTTTACCCACAAAATATAATGCTGAATTCCTGGATTTGGAGTTTCTTTTAATTCAATGATGATTATTTTTTGTGTATCTCAAAGTTCATGACAAAATGCCTGAAGTACAAACCATCTCTTTCAAAGTTTGAACAAAGACTTCCACATTCCATGTAGCAGGTCCAGGAGTGAGTTCACTAAGTCCAAGTTTGTCCAAAGACACAGAGCTGCTGCCATAGTTCTGATAAATAATAGCAACAACATTATTGACTCTTGGAGATGTACAAGAAACAATGTCTCACTAAGGTAGCAATAACAATAGTAATAGTACCTGTGTGACACAAAATCTCTGCAGGATTTTTTGCAATTCAGACAGGAATCAAGACTTACATGTACATGTACGATTGAAAGAATTGGAACACCATACAAATAAGGGGTATGTTGCACTTTAGTTACAATCATGGTCAAAACTGTTGGAACAATTCCCGCTCACAAGTCTCAAAAATTGTCTTGAAAATTTCTCGAAAGCCCTCAAATGTCTCAAAACTTGACTCAAGCCTCGATCTGCAAAGTTTTTGAGAATCGAGGATCAAGTTTTGAGGGGCTTCCAACTTACAGTACAGCTTGAAACTATTTGAGCATTTGCCGTGGTTCTGACTACCTGAAACCGCGGAGTCAATCTCTAGTTTGACCGAGGTAAAACCTCGTCTACTGTAACCGAAAGCGGAGGTTTCACCTAGATTTTTTCTGGTTGATTTATGCCACGGTTAAGAGAGGACACGGTAAGGGTTTTGCTTTTATTTAGAGCAAATGCTATCAAAGAAATCTGCATATTCTTGCAGATCGATCGCATCAATAATTAGTATGTATATTTGCCATATTTACAATCTGCGATGGTTGTCACATTCAATTATAATAAAGTCCCTGTAATAAAAGCATTTCTCGTTTTCTTTTTCCAGCAAATGTTAAGATTTCTAAATATTGTTCGAGATCTGTTCAATACAGATGGAATAAAGTTGAGCAGAAATTCTATCAAGAAATTTACACATGTTTGGGAAATCTCTTGTCTGTGACGCCACTCATCGAGGGGCCGGCCTTGAAAGATACAAGAAAGGTATTTCCATCTCATCGACCAAAAGATGGAAGGAAATGATTAACTTTACAAGTAATTGTCCGCCATTTGGGCTATGTGGCTCTCCATTTGTTACAATAGTCTATAGTGTAGTCGTTGAAGCATCAACTTAAGTTAATCTTACTAATTCAGAGGAATGAATATTTCTGAATTTCAAGCTCAACTGCTGAATGACCTGCCACTTAATATGTGTATTTTGAATCAGAAATGCTCGTAATTAACGCACGACAAGGAGTTGCTCAACAAACTTCGGGAATACAGTTATGGTTCTTCCCTGGTATAATATTTGAGTCATTGACAACGTTTAGTTCAAATTTGGAGCTCTTCAACAACTATCCCATAAACATTTCTTTTAGGATAGGACGCAAAATTTCAAGCACTTTTGATTCTAAATATATCTCCTGTTGGACTGCACTGGCGGAGACTTAAGTTACGCATAATGCGTGTTTTTTTTTTTTAAAGTCCTTTTCATGATTTTGGGAGAAATGTTCATCATGATAGCGAAAAGCTTTCAAATTATTACTGTAGAGATGTAAAAATTAGGCATGATGGTTATCAACATTCTCTGTTCTCAGCTATCACGGCGAAGTGAGACGAACAAAACAGGCTTTCGTGACAGTGCATTGTGTTGCGTTGGTGCTGTGAAAAACAGTTTGCATATTCATTCTTTACCTTGGGGAGCTAGGTGTGATAACATTAAACAATGCTTTGCAAAGTATCATTGTTTTCTTGCGGCACGTTATCGCAATTAAATCGGCCGCAGCATTCGGTTGCTTTCGTCTTTGCCTTGGTTGCGGTTTTTGTCCAACCTAGGTGACTTAGCTAAATAGCGGTAAACACTATTGGCAAAGACGAGGTATCACCATGTGCAAATGCACTTGTCTAATAGTTTTGAGCGGTACTGTACTTTTGCAAGCATGGTACTGTATGTTACAATACTCCAAACTGATTATAAACTGAAACTTTGCAAATTAACCTTACTTGTATAGTAACATGTTCACCAAGGCCAAACACAGTTTTAACCATCATTCCTACACAGTAAAGACAGAATTTTCTTAATTAACCAAAACTAATATTTTAATGGAAACAAAAACACCAAAATTTATCGACAATAATATAAATTATTTTACTCATAAAGGTCGACTTATACACAGGTAAATACGGTACATCCGGGACCCAAGTGGCATATTTTTCATATCCTCACTAACTAGTCAAGTAGGGCATGGAGCTCCCGGTGTTGTGGTCAGGCCTCATTTCATTCATTCATGTGCTGGGTGAGATCGCTAATGGACTGATAGCGGCTGCCAGCGGTGCCTATATATGTTGATGTCCGATCTCACCCATAGATCACTTGCTTGCATTTGAATATGTCAATAGAAAATGCGCTATATAAATTCATTACCATCACCATTACCATTAACATTAATTAAAAGTACACCTGTAAGAAATAAGTACATGTAAGTATCATTATTTACCCTCAGATATACATGTAGCTATAGTAGCTAATATCTCTGAGCATTAAACAGAACAACTTTAAGAATCCAAACTGGCCGGAGGTAAACTGGTTGGTCATTTAAAGCACAGCCAGGACATTGAACCAGGGATTACCTGGAACAAATTCAACAAATGGTCAGAATGTGTCTTGAGCCCAGGATATCTGGATCTGACGTAAAATCCTTCTCTGAACAACAAGAAAAATGCTAACACAAAGACTAAATTTTGAAACAACTTGAACATATTCAAGGAGTTCCTTGCAAGTGAAGAAGAAGTGCAAAAATTGAAAAAATTGCTGCCGCCAAGCTGCAACAATTTGTGATAAACTTTGCTTGGTGTTAGAAAGAAAAATGGCAGGTACAATGTAAAACAATCCTGTCTATATAATAAAAAGAAAATTTCACAATGGCTTGAATACCGGTATATGAATTTTATTTTCTTGTGTTAAAAACAATATTTTACTCATTGCACTCACTTGTAAAATACTGTTTTTACCACTTGAAATAAAATTCATATCTTTGCACTACTGTGTAATATCCTCTTAGCTATTATTTCCTGTTTCCTCTCTTCTATTATACAACACTTCTTACCAATAACTCTGGCAACAGATGATGGGGTTATATCTTGAACACCAAAGTGGATTAGAGTATTTTTACATTCATCGACACTAAAATGAAAAGAAAGAGCTGTAAATGATATAGGATATTATGTACATGTATATGAAGCGCTCATGGAACTACAGAAATTGATAACTATACACAAGACTTGGAGATTATCGCAGTTACACAGCTGCAACTTCAGCAGTTGCAAAGAAAGCCTAAAAAAATCCAGGATTGAATGGAGCGCTCAAGACTGTTTTTTTTTTTTTGTTTTGTTTTTTTCAGGCTTTCTTCTGTAGACCAACAGTAACCTTTGACAGAAAAGGAATAACAACTCCCCTTTGATTTATAACACAACAATCTTTATTCTGAAACTTTTGCCACG
Source organism: Montipora capitata (assembly GCA_949126865.1). Taxonomy (NCBI): domain Eukaryota; kingdom Metazoa; phylum Cnidaria; class Anthozoa; order Scleractinia; family Acroporidae; genus Montipora; species Montipora capitata. The sequence continues at coordinate 62,953,318 of OX421447.1, read as the reverse complement.
TCTTCATATGACTCACCCACAGTACCGCTGACCCCAGGGATACAACGGTCAAACCAACACTTCACAACTGCTTTATTTGCTGTGTAACTGCAATGAATCCAACTCTCACATAAAGAATTCGTATAACATGCATTGAAATGTCATAACAGCAGAGACAACACACACCTTAAAGTCATGAGCTAACTGTGCTCAACATGAAAACCATTATATTCTACATACAAGGCTAGCCTTGTATATAGAATATATTTTACTAAGCAAACATTATGGACATGAAAACCATTGTTTCAAATGTTGCTTTCATCTCATTTAATTACGCTATATGCAAGTCAGGAAACAAAATAATTACCTTGCACAACTAGAATATCCTATTTCATGAATAAGGTCAGCTAAATCATCTTCCATCTGACAAAACAGACCAAAATTACATGTACAAGTAAGGTTATGAACTTAAAGTTAATAAAGTGATCTCTTGACTGAAACTTCAATAATGAAAATTATATTATTTTTGGTATCTGACAAAATGTCCACTGAATTTGATGTTCAATGCAACAGACTGGCTTTTTGCAACTTCTCAAAAGACCATAAATGTATAAAAGTAGAGCCTACAATATACTTCATCAACTTGATGTTTCCATAACCACACCATTATAAGTGATCTAAGTGTACTTTCAAACCACCTTTACAAACTCTTGACTTACCACAGATTTAGAAAAAATAGATGGTTCTGGAATAAGACTAAAAAGAAAAAGGAAAGCAAATATTTTTTTTTACTTCCAGTTTAGAAACAAATTGATGAATTGGATTGTATTTTTCCCTTTATAAAAATAATATATAGTAATGGCAATGGTGATGGTGATGATGATGGTCATAATAATACTAATATAGTAGTGCACTTTCTATATGGATTTATCGCATGCCATAGAAAATACAGCCAATCAGAATGCAGGAAAGCCATTGTATATCCATCAGTATCCCACCAAACCTTTCCATTAATCAGTGAAATTCAACGGTATAACGCCCAACCTTCCCATCATGCCTTGCTAGCCACTGTATTTTCTATGGCATGGTTAGACTTTCAAAAAGTCCTTCATCTCATGTACACAACGCACGGGACAAAGGACTTTTCATACTTGATTGGCGGCAATTTCAATTTTCATTTTTTTACTTGTTAATCTTCCGAACAAGTGTTTCGTTTTTGTCACTGGAGATCTCCCTTCCAAGCGGCAACTCGAGATTGAAATAAGCTTTTGTTTTATTTCGCCTTTGTTTCTGATGGCTTTAGCTCAAAGTAAACAAATTTCCTCTTTCAATTTCGGAGCACCAAACATGTTTGATTGTTTTCGTCGGATTGTGCCATTCAACTTGCGAATGACTTCATCCCCTTTTTGGCGTGAAATGGAAATGAAAACTTTGCAAGCCAGACAAGTCGACCTCTTGGTCGCTCACTCATCCGCTTCGCATCCAAAAAATCACACTTCACTCGCCAAAACATTTTCTCCTGGGATTCTCTTAAGGTTGACTTGTGGCAAGTCTATGGCATGGTATATAATAGTTATGCAACCCTTTCTCACAGTATACCGTGGAATATCCCACTCGTCCCTTGTATTTTCTTGGTATAAACACTTGCGATCGCCCCAAAGGCTCGTCAGTATACATGTACCAAGAAAATACAAGTGATGCATGGGATATTCCACAGCATACCACTCAAAAGCATTGCATAACTAATATGTACATGTAGTGTTTTCACTCATGTAATCAGTAACCCTGTTGTTCCACCGAAACAAACGAAAACATTTGCATAGTAATAGAGTTCAATTCCTGGAAGATTAGTTACAAACACCAACGTGGCCGCCGTTTCATTATTTAACCAACATGCGGCCACTCTATACCCAAATGTACTTCACAATAATGAGCAGAAAAACGAAATCTTCAAAAAGAAGAAAAATTCACTCAACCGAGAATCCCGACCACTGAAACACACTGTCTCCTTTATTACATTGCAATAAATATTTTATTGTTTCTGAATTTCAAAAATATTACTTGTCTGGTGAAATATCCTGTAATTCTGGGTAAAGAAGTGGTGCCAACACAACAGGGACACGTTCTTTGGGAAAATCTACAATAGAAAAGTTATTTTATTTAATTAAAAATAACTGTTACAGTGTACATGTAAGTCTTAAAAGACTTCCGAAAACAAAACTGATATTAAGGTGTAATTTAGAAATCTTAAAGGGGTTTTCTCATCTGCCTAGGATATTCCAATGATTGCATTAAAATACATTTTTCAAAATACTATATTTGAAGTCCTAAGTGACAAAATCACTGGCAAATTCAAAAGCTATTGTTGAACAGTGACTACAAACAATTTGTTCAAAGTCGCTCACAAGAATATCATGATAATATTGTGCTGGCAAAATGTGTTACATGCAAGTGGCTTGAATACAATTTTGTCATTTGGAAAAAAAACTTTTTCCAAATAGTATTTTTCAAAATACTATATTTGAAGTCCTAAGCGACAAAATCACTGGCAAATTCAAAAGCTATTGTTGAACAGTGACTACAAACAATTTTTTCAAAGTCGCTCACAAGAATATCATGATAATATTGTGCTGGCAAAATGTGTTACATGCAAGTGGCTTGAATACAATTTTGTCATTTGGAAAAAAAACTTTTGTGTGTAATAAAAGGTGGTTACTTTGATGGAATGACTTCAAATTTTGTAGCATACATGTAATTATTTATGTGATTCACCAATGTACCTTTCTTCAATGTTTCCACAAAGGCTGTCACTTGATCATCTCCAACGCCAACTTGCTCCCTTGGCCCATGTACCACATGAGTGAGAAGACGATGCAAAACTTCTATTGCAACATCAGTCAGCCCTCCTTCTTGTACACTTCCAACGTCTAATGAAGAAGGAATAACATGATTGCTAGTTCAACTGTAGCAAAGGTCATCTTCAGCTTCAAGAAGCAAAGTCGAGTTTTTTTATTCCACCGGGCAATTTGTATGGTGGAAAAAGTCTATTCAACATACCTGCATCTATATAGGACCTCAAAAGATCTGGTAATTTGTGTTTTACAAACTGGGCAGCTAAAAAAATCATGACCAAGAAAAGAAGAAAGTGTTATATTAAATTTAAATAAAGATGGCAAAAATTTTACAAAAATTACCAGTGCAGTATTCTTTACCAATAGACAGCCATCTACTGGATAAATTAGTTTTATATAATTCCTGTATGGATGGTCCAATGAGGAAACTAATCTTATCAAATTTGTAGTGATACTAGGGAACATACCATGACTTTTTAGATCTTCATTTGATGAACTAAGAAGACTAAGACCAAAGATAACCTAAAAAAAATGACAGAAATGAATTAATTTACTTTCAAACACAGCTGAATATTATACCAGAGATTAGCTGCTAAAACCCAAAGACAGAGTTTATGTCTGGTTTAGTGATATTATTTCACAGACAACCATTCTGCTCTAAAGTCAACCAAAGTTAAAGGTACATAATCTAAAATATCATTTTTATTTCTAAAAAAACAGTGATCAAATTGGTTTTTAGAAAACAGTAAGAAATATTATTAGTTTACCAGTTTTTCCCCAAAACTATCCTTGTCCAAAAAAAGTTAGCAAATCTGAAAGACACTTTCCCCCCACAAAATCAAGGCATGGGTCTATCCCTTAACCCACTAAATCCTGCAGGAACTGAGCCTTAACAGATTTTACTCTGTCTACAGCCAGATGTGGGGCATTTGAGTTGTCAATGGGTTTTAAGTAACATTGCAAACTGCTTGCATAAGCAAGCAGTTTGCAATCACTGGCATTGGAACAGAATACCACTCCGGTCTTGGTCACAAACTGTTAAAAATATAATGTGCTTATTAATTAGTGTGCGTCATAGAGCACTAATTGTGTAAGGAATCAATCTTTCTCTGCTGCAGTAAAAATAAACACTTGAACCCGTCAATCAAGTAGTCAGTCGGATTTCTTTCCCAAAACAAACAATGTTGTAACAAAGATGGAAATTTGCCCCCTCTTCCACTTCAATGTTGATGTTCATGGGTTCAAATGCAAAAAGCAACAAGTAAATGCAACATTGAAGGGAGGGAGGAGGAGCAGGAGGAGGAGGGATGCATTATTACTATTGCTTGATTATTGATTCTACAATCTGAAATTAGGTTGGCCATTGACTGATGATAAGCTACATTCCAGCCAGCCCTGCTAAGGTTATATGCCAGTACATCTCACCTCCTGGACCTTGTTAAGCTTCAAAACTCTGCTCATGTTAGGTAGTAATTGAGATGAAGGCCTCAACGTACGCTGCTTATGCTCTGGACTTTCAATGGCAAAACACAAAATAGAGGAAAAGTTGGGCTTGGAGACAAGCATCTGGCATTCTTGAATTAGAAACTGGCACTGAAACATTGACAGCAAAGAATGGAAACTTCTTTTTGACATGTTACAATAATGCCAACATGCTAAATGTACATGAAGTAGAGTGAAGACCCAAACACGAGGAGAAGCAACAACGTACTTCCAATCAAGGGAGAAAAATTTCCCCAATGCTTCAGTTTGAAATACAGTATTATGCAATGAAGACTTGGTTGGAAGGTCGATATTATATTACACTCAATATAGAACACCCTGTTTAGAAAATATATGTAAGTAAAGAACATTCAAAGCAAGTGTACACAATACAATAGTCAAAGAAATGGAAAAATATGTATTTTCACTCTCTCATAAATGTCCATGTGAACAATGTCGCATCATGCCAGTTTGTCCAATGACATCACAGCAAAACACGCACTTTCATTGTTTCTTGAAGTGACGTGATAAGTGGCCTTTGTTCCCTTACCTTATCTTACATTACATTAATTTTTCTCTGGAGCGCTCAAAATTTTTTTTCCACATACACACTCTTGTACTTCCGTTCTATTAAGGCTGCTGCCTCATCAGCTGAGAAAAGACTTGTTGGTAATAATTTTTGATTGCTTCATTTCATAGATCAAAAACAAAATGTAATATGTCCACCATGTTACCATACCTTACCTTTGTCAATATGTTTGATAAAACCAAATTCACCATGTTGAATTTTGTTATTTAAAACTGTAGGAAGAGGAAATCTTAGGTAAACTTTGCCAGACTAAGCCAACTACCATTTCAAGAAAGCATTGAATTTTTGACATGCATGCACTTACCTGTAGAAAGTCTTTGCCATTATTTTTGCCATCTCCAGTGAAGTCAATAAAGGAAAACAAACAACGGAATAAATGACGCTCTGCCTCATAGCCATGTTTTTCAATCAGCTAAAAGGTCACAAAAACAAACAAGTAACCATAGTAGACAACAATCATACAGTATCAACATAATTTTATGAATGTCTTATTAGTTTTGTATTCCATGAGGACAGACTTATGGGACAGAAAAAATAAACATTTAACGATAAAAAATTGCGATAAAACATTTCATAAAAGCCTATTAAAAATTTGTAGACAACATTTCGACGTTTGGCTAACGTTATTATCAAGTCAAAAAGTGAAAGATAAAAAATGTTTAAATACTAAAAAAGACAATAGGTGATAGAATGTTCTTAAACAAAGAGCTTTGCGCGAATGGAATCAGTCTGTGTGTTGAGACTAGGATTGTGCTGCTTGATCCTAGTCTCTGCTTGATCCTCGTCTCAACACGCAGACTGATTCCATTCGCGCAAAGCTCTTTGTTTAAGAACATTCCGTCACCTACATACAAGTATATTGTCTTTTTTAGTATTTAAACATTTTTAAGTTAAGTGAAGCTATGATCCTCGCAGTTATGAACCCAATTTTTGCAACTGCGTAAAGCCACCTGAAAAATTCAGGACTTAAACAGGGTTTGAACCTGTGACCTCACAATACCGGTGCGACGCTCTAACCAACTGAGCTATGAGCTGAGAGCTGGGAGCTGGTCATTTGTGGGTTCTAATGTTCCGGTGAAGAATGAATCAACGATGAAATGATATATGAAATGGATCATAATGAACTGCGGATACAAAATCAAGTGTAGCTATGATCCTTGCAGTTATGAACGCAACTTTTGCAACTGCATAAAGGAGCCTGAAAAATTCAGGATTGCAACATGATCATATATGATCCATTTCATATATCATTTCACTGTTGATTCATTTCTGTGCTACAGCACTGACTGCTATACACCGTAGCACTGACTGCTACAGCACTGCACTGCTATAGCACCGACTGCTACTCTCCATTGTCTTAACATGTTTGTCTGCAATGTATATATATAAATACATACAAATGGCAGTCTATCTCATTATCCAGAATGAAGTCAGTGTGTGTGTATAGTTCAACAATAAATAATGTTATTATTGCATTCAGCTCCATAAAATGCTGTAACAATAACTTTCCTAGAGCATTTCCTGGAACAAGACCACCCACCATGTGTGAGAATGACAATGTTTCCAGTCGTATATTGCTAAATGGGCTATTTCATTTATTATGCGCACCCCACTGAGGGGAAATCCAGGGAAAGGAGGGTAATTATTGGTAATTTCTGAGGGGATAACCCAGTTTGTTTCTTTAATCTTTCCAGTCTTTTTTCGAGTTTTTCCAAGGGGGGAATTTGTTGGCTCTTTGATCTCCCTTATCCTAAGGGAGTAAATTCTTAGAGACACCCTCAATGGGGGGGTGGGTCTATTACATGGACTGGCCCAATACATGCAAAGTTAGACAGCTGGCAGTCCCCGGGAGATTTGAATTGGGTACAACATTGAGATAGCCGATTACGTCTATTGCCTCAAAAACATGCTAGATTACATTGTAATGCAAATGAGAAGAACTAACCGTGAAAAGGGCTAATGGAGACAACTTTCCCCACGCCTATCTTTGTCATTTCTCTTGATTAATAACCCTAACTGACTGAACAAGAGCACAGCTTGACTGACACAAAGGGGACTGCTACTGTACCAGTCTATTGCATAATATGGTGGATGATTGCTTTTGGAAAAAAATTATGTACAGCTTCTTCAGAGAAAAGATTAGGGGCAAAAGCAACTCATACTTAATTGCTGACTCTCGTGTTGCCTGTCTTCTACTGGATGCATGCCAAACAACAAAAACATCTCTCGCTCCTTAGTTATGGTTACGCACCAAAAACAATGCGCACAGACCTTTCGGAAGTCGCAAAGATCCTGTATAGTTACCTCGTGTATTTCCTTTAAAGTAGCTTTGTAGTTCTTCTTAGTCAAATCGTTGACTGCAAAGCTAATTTGCCCCAGTGCCAAAGACAAAGAATCTACACAAGCACTCATTTGGTTTCTTGCTAAGTTTGCCAACTGCCTGTCAAGAACACACCCTTACAAGTACAAACTTATTATCACTGAACGGCGATTCAGCATCTTATGTGCTATAAGCAGTGCCGGTACCGTCCCAATGCTCGGCAGGAATGATCTGACAAGGTGATTATAACATAAATCCAAAAATGGCTACCAGGCACGATTATATCCCACAATGCAGTACGTTTTCTCATTCTTCAGTATTTGCAATCAGCGGCATGTCTAAAGATTATGCGCAGTTGTAAGTGGGAGGAGAAAGGTTGGTTTCCGCCACTTCGACGGACTTTCATATTTTCCTAAACAAATTACTTGCGTTTTTGTACGAAAAAAAATGGCTACAACATTACGTCCCTACCTCAACGCTGTCCGTTCGACTCTAACAGCGTCGATGTGCTTGGAAAACTTTGATTCTCAAGTCGTTGAAAGGCATAACAAACCCGAAGTGGAGGTCCGAAGTAGCAAGGAGTTATTGCTAACACCAGTGGTGATAAGCCGGAACGAAAGAGAGAAAGTTCTTATTGAAGGCTCCATCAATTCCTTGAGAATAAGCATAGCAGTAAAGCAGGCTGACGAGATTGAGAAGATCCTTTGCAAGAAGTTCATGCGTTTTATGATGATGCGGGCTGAACACTTTGTTATTCTCCGAAGGAAGCCCGTTGAAGGATACGACATCAGTTTTCTGATAACCAATTTTCACACAGAGCAGATGTTTAAACATAAACTCGTGGATTTTGTCATTCAGTTTATGGAAGACATTGACAAGGAAATCAGTGAAATGAAGCTGGCTGTTAATGCAAGGGCCCGTATCTGCGCCGAGGAATTCCTCAAGAATTTCTAAACTTGAAACGCCCCACAGATTTGAAACGTTAGGCATTGTTACTCGTTGTTTAGTTTTGTACTATAGGTGTACACAACGATATCTTGTATTAAAAGTGTTAAATTGTGGTAAACTTGCATTAGCACGGACATGGACTGTAGAAATTACTGAAATGAACGAATAGATTTGTAAGCACTGTATCTTGATATAACTCTTTTAAACTGGGGGCTTTTTGGCCTTTGATAAAAAGCTATGAAATGCTTTCATTTTTTGTTGAAATATAATGGAGACAATGAATTTGGTAGAAGTAGCCAGACAGAGCCAAAGTGGAATGGAAGTAGAATAATGCCATATTGCAAGTGATTATATATGATTATATTTTCATATACAAGGCCCCAGTTGTTTGAAGGGTGGATAGTGCTATCCACTGGATAATTCACTATCTGCTGGATAACTCAATTGGTTTTGCTTGTGTTTATCCACTATATAGTGGTTTACCCGGTGAATAGCGTTATCCACCTTTTAACCCTTTGATGTCCAAACCGGCCAAACTTAGTATTTTACTCTGTCTAACGCCAGACGATTTTACTCGTCAATGAGGAACCCCTGGGAGTCAATGGGTCAACCAACCGAGGCCAAGGGTGCAAAGTTGGGGTTTAGGTGGGTGTATATAAACAAGCTCCATTTTATTGTTGTGGGCTTATTGGTTACCTTGTGCAACACGAAGAAACTTTCCATGTGCCAAAAGCATTTAAATTACTTTTAATAATGTTAAGCTGTAGACGTCAAAACTTGAATTAATCAACTTTTAGGCAATTTCTTAGTAGACCAGGAGGCTGAGCGGTTGGGGTGCAGGACTTGCTATACAAATTTTCCAGGATCATTTCCTGTTCCAACAACAAGCTGGAGTCGTTCAACACAAAAAAGAAAGGAAAGGAACCTAATACTTAAGTGTCTAGTCTTCTAGTGCTGGAAAAGGAAAGGAAAGGAATTTCTCTAACCCTTTAGTGCTGGAGCACTAATTAGGGACAGTGTAAAATAATTGAAATTGAAAACAAATTAATGCAAATCAAAAAGCGGAGTACCCAGAGAAAAATCTCTCTGGGCAGAGTAGACAATCGGCAGACTCAACCCACCTGTGACACCAAGTCTGGGAATCAAAGTGGGTCACATTGGTGGCATGGGAGGCGAGTGCTCTCACCCCACCATCTCTGGACCCCATAGGAAGTACATGTGAATCAAAGTATCTTCAACTTAACAAATCTAGTCTTCATTCATGGCACAACATCTTCCTACTTGCTGATCTACTTTTCATGGAAGACAAAGGGAACTTAGGAATAGTCAATTGACAAAGAGATTCTCCCTTTATCGTGCAAGGAATTCATAAAATAATGGTGACTCATACAATATCTATTGTAAAACATTTCATACTCAACTTCAGGCGCATCTTCCATAATACCGGATCCGAAATAATTAACGTCCATAAAACAAAACAACAAAACCAGTGTAACAGTACCTAATCAGAAATGGAATAACAAGGGTTCTTTTGTCTTTCGCCACTTTAGCCCGGTATATGAAAGTCTACCCCACCTTCATCAGGAGATCTATGGGAATCAAATTCAAGTTCTACTAAGGAACGTCTTGTGTTGATAATTTGCAGAAGTGTACAAGCTCTGTTGATGATATTGCTGAAAATGAGAGTTTGTTGGTGTACCCATACATCCTAGCTCATTCACTCTTTGTAGAAAACATTGAATAGACCATTTTACAGTTGTGGCTAAGTTACCTGGCCCAAGAATGGAAGCAAGGCTGCCAGTGACCCTGCTTTAATACAAACCTTTGTGCTTTTCTAATGTTAATATAGAGTAATCAGAATTACAATGTTACAACACAATTTAAATGACAAAAGCAGTGAGGCACCAGCAGCCACACAGCCATTTATACGATAGGTCACTGAGCAAAACAAGTGTAAGATGGCCCTTTGGAAGGGGTCAAGCTCAGTACCACCTACACAAAATCACGATACTGTCCATCACCTGATTTGTCCAGATTTTCTGGTTGTTCCGGAATTTCTGGACCAAATTTCCGATTTTTCCCGTAATAATTTATTTCCATTCCAGTTAGTTCCTTACCCAGTCAACAAAAAGTGCCGATGGTTAACTATCAGTTCAATCCTGATCATTTCCAATCAAGAAAAAGAAAAACATGAATAATTAGGAATCCACTTATTAATAAAAAGGTATCAAAATGTAGTCAGCATGTTTGCACAATAACACATAGAAAAGAAAGAAAAATGGCACCTTTGTTACAGAGGACATACCGGTAATTCTTAATCCTTGACATGGAGCCTGGGCCGGTTGTTTAAAAGCCAATTAAAGCTAATCCCAGATTAAAAATTAACCAAGGAGTTTATTTCGCTTCTCCCAACTGCTATTCAACGCTGATATTTGGCAAAAACTTTACATTAGAAGAAGTCATTCTTGAAATACAAAAAGAAGCAACAGGTTTCTCCAAAAAGTTGAAACTTACGCTAATCCTGGATTAAGTTACTCAGCTTTCAAACAACCGGGCCCTGGTATCCACTTCAAGAAATAAATTCTATTGCAAAAAATTTCTGTTAAAAAACTCCTCCATACTCATTTTCAGTTAAGGTATTCATATGTCTCTCCTCCAACAAACGCCTTTGGATAGGAGAGAAATACAACTCCTTGAACCAAAAGGTTAAAATCCTCATTTTCCAACAACTCCAAAGATGGCCAGGTGTTGTTTGTTTTCCTAACTCCCAAGGTAAGTATGTCAAAAGTGATCACCAAAGCTTACCCACCTCTAAAAAAACCGAATATTTCATTCAACCGTATAATATTAATATCATGGAGTTAACATTTTTCATCTTGGCTGACCAGGCTCCGGTTGTTCAAAGGCAAGATAACTTTATCCAGTAGATAAGTCACTATCCAGAGTGTAAAATACCCTTCATATCAACATGTTGGGCAAAGTTTATGTGCAAGCTTTCACTTAGGGTGCGTTCAATTGACCGTATTTCGGAATAGGAATACATGGAATAGAAGTTAGAAAGTCTTCGTGTTTACGGAGATTCACATTAAGGTTGTCAAGCACCTGCTAAAATGATGTCTTAAACATATCCTTATCCTTGTTGCATCAAAACGCCAAACATACCGTTTTAAATCATCACTCTCCGTATTCTTATTCCGGTATAGGGTCAATCAAACGCACCCTTATAAATGTGATTGGAGTGGGCATATTCACAAAGACAGATTAGGGACCTTAAGCAAGGACAAGGATGATGGCTATTACAACGCCACACAACAGTAGGTTTTAATTAGCAAAACAATAGTTCTACACACCCTGCACGTGGGTTTTACAGGGTTTGTGCTGGATTTTGTCTATAAAATTCCAGGAGTATTCAAGGAGTTTTCAAGAACCAGAAATTAAGTTTTCACGGAGTCTTTACAAGAAGATTTCTATGCAATACATAGGGTTTAAGTGTTTTCTTTGCTGAAAGAGCCTACCTTGATATTCCTTACCACATCCTGCAAGTTAAATGCACACATGGGCATTTTAATATTTGGTTCTAATGTTTCCCTAAGAGTCAATTTTGGGCTCAATTTTTGAAATGTGTCTTTAACTTAGCATGATGCAATCTCAACAATTTTCACCCAAGCAAAAATTCAAGCAGTTTTCAAGCAGTTTTCCACAAAATCCTTTTTTTCAAGGGCTTTTCAAGCGCCCTTGAAGTCCAAAATTAAATTCCAGGGCTTTTCAAGGACTTTAAGGAGTAGCAGGAACCCTGGTTTTATATTATTTTGGCTACATTTCTTTGCCGTTCTCGTCTTTACAACAATGTGAAATGATCAAATTTGAGGTCATGTGGAGAACAAGAGCACCTGACAATGAATTTTCAATTTTCTCTCGAAATATCCACACCATTCTCACAAATTTTAATCTTGGAATGTAGAATCACACTTTCCAAGTCGATGGACTTGCAGTAATCACAAAATCAGTACAGTAACCGGAAATAATATTTTTAGACGACGTTCTCACAGCTGTCCTCATTGTCCTTGCATAAGATCCCTATTCAAGCAAATACTAAAAGATATCAATATTTGCACAGATTGAACCTGCCAGACTTATCTTGACTTATCCACTGGATAAAATTACTTGGCCTTTGAACAGCTGGGGCAAGGAAGTCTACTACAGCTGTGCTTATAATCATTCATTCCTTTGTCATGAGCTTGTTGCATAAAACTTACAAAAACAAACAGTTGTGTCTGTTGATCATTTTTAAGAACCCGAATAATACATGTAACTTGGAAAATCAGTAATTATGCATAATAATCTTTATTCTTCTACAAATTCTATAATCAGCTGACATTAATCATTGCCAAATGGATTGTTCCAACATTGCATCAATATTGTATATAAAATTACGTTACGCTAAAAAAGCCATCACTGGTAAATAATTCACACAAGAATGGAAATTAAAATAATGGTGAAGGATAACTTTACGACCTACAAAAGAAGTTTGTCATGAAAATTGATTGTGAAAGGTTGGAAAAAATAAGCAGAGATTTTCCTTCTAAAATAATTATTGTGACACTGCTTTTGCATCAAGACAAACTATCTCTTTAACAGACATTGTTCTTGTTTGAAAATAGCCAATGACAAAAGCAGTTTCTGTTGAAATGAAATCTAAAAAAATGTTCCTGTTCTTCAGTCAAAAATTGAAAAATTATTATTATTATTATTATTATTATTATTATTATTATTATTATTATTATTATTATTATTATTGATAAGCATAATGGTATTTACACTTTCCACATTCTTGCCACTGCTAAAAAATTGTAATAAAGTACAAAACATTGATAGCTAGTGCTTGTACCAAAGAGCAAATACTATTGACTGTGTTGAAACCTCAAAGACCTCAAGATGTAAGGTACTTGTAAGTGGTCCCATAATAAATTTTTATTTATCAAGAAAGAGCTTCAGTACTTATAAGACAATGCTGCACACATGGAAAAAACATCTGATGCAATATGCACTCTCTGCCATGTTGCTCAAAGGTGTTTGCCATGTTTGCATTGTCGAATTGAAGCCCAGGTTAGTCTGATCCTTTACTTATTGAAATTCTGATGAAAGACTTGTAATCCCATGAAAGATTTTCTGCTTTTGTAAAGAAATTGGGACCTTGAAAGTAGCCAGAAAAAATCAAAAGGTTTAGCAAAAGGTGTTCTGTGTTCACAAGTTGTTCATCACTTCTTTCTAGCCCCTTCCTTTGCAGGAAAATGCACTTCAGCTGTACAAGTAGAGAATTTGAACTTATCACTAAATTTGCATATTTCCAAGTCCTCTTAAGTTCTTATCATTGACCTCTGGCATGGCTGCGACTGGCCAATACCCAACACTGTTCGGTGAATGCATCTTCATCTGATTGTTCGTCTTTTCATGGTTGGCCCAGCAGACCCGCTGGCTTATTTTGAAATGCCATATAATCAGAACAGCCATCAAAATGACAGCCACTAGAATAAAGATGATCAACAGCTGGACAAATAGGGACAGCCCCTGTTGATGTAAACTTGGGACAGAGGTGGGCGATGATATGTGCCCTAACCCTCCGTTTTTCTTCTTGCCAGCAAAATCATCCTCATCATCATCCTCATCATCACCGATGTTAGGGTTTGCATTTGTACTGGTGTGGCATTCCTTCCTATTAGGATCCACATCATCGTCAACATTGCATAAAGGTAAACATTCTCCAAGATCACAGTGACAAAACAGGGTGCAGTTAGGACAAGACTTGTTAAAAGGTTCAGGACAGCCTTTCTTGCACTTTTCTTTGCAGGTAATGGTATCATTTGGAGTAAATGTGCGGTGATCTTCACAAGTACCATAAAGTCTGATGGACCACTTTTTAAACTTGCCCTCCACACCCTTTGTATCAGTCACCTGTAGTTTCCAAACACCAGCAGGATTTTCACCCCAACTGAACACAGTCATAAAAGGCCAGTTCTGAAATCCATCAGATGAATAGTCTCTTTCTCTGGGGGACAGGAGTTCTGACCTTGTACCAGCTGGCGAAGTTAAAATGATACGCAATGATCCCCTCGATGTATGGGCAAGGGTAATATACACCCTAACATGTTCAAGTTTTGTCACGCAGTTGACTTTACCACAACAACCAGTGCTGTTAATGGTAGAAGTCACAGTTCCTCTTGCAGGAATTCTCATGTCACCAGTGAGCTCTTGTTCTCTGCAAATGTGCTGCTCAGCAGCTGTTCTCCATTTTTGTGCAGTAGCTGCTTCTACCAAAGCAGTTGTGTCCAAGACACCAAAGCCATACTTGTGATTAACATGATGTCCTGCACCATTCTTCTGCCAATCGTTGTCCAATCGATCAGTTTTCCTTGAAGTATTCACTATCAGGTGTTGAAGATCTCTCCAGCTTAATTTAGGATTGGCCTGCAGTACCAGGGCAAATATACCTAATAGACAAATTCACAAGAAAATTTATGAAATGAAGAAGCAATCCTTGCACTTATCTGGACAATTAAATTATAAGCAATTGTCTCTTGTATTTATTTAGACATCTGAAAAATTCAGGGGGCTTCAATGGGATTCAAACATAATAATAATTATTGCTAAAATTTTCCAGATTATGCAAGTCCAAGGATTACTTCTTCATTTTCGTCTACCCACACTTTAATAGTGTATGTGTATGGTGGTGGACGAAACACTGACCCCCAGTCCATGGACTACCCTGAAACGGACTAACTCTTAAAAACACCATTTTGAATGAGTGCTTTTTAAAGAACTGAATTGATTATAATACTTACATTGCACATACCTTGATACTGTTCATCCATACGGCCATGGTTTCACTTCATTTACCGTACATGAAGTAAGCAGCCATCAAAACACTAATCGAAAGCTAATCTTTTTAAAATGGCTGCTTAGACTTAAATACTGTCAAACAATGCTGTTTAAAATGAGATTTGAGATGCTGCTTACACATGGATCAACAGTACTCATTCGAAATAGTATTTTTAGGGTAGTCCATTTGGATAGTCCATCGGGGAAGTCCATGGACTGGGGGTTAGTGTTTTGTCCACCACCTATGTGTACAGATGCAAATAAATTATGTTTTCCCATCAATGTGATGATAATAAATCTAATAAAAACAATAACAGAAATAACAAGAAATACACTGTACCAGAAGTTCTCAGAAAAAAAAATGGCATTGTGTTGCAAATTATCTTGAGTACTTCTGCTCTTTCATTGGCACAGACAGTAAGTGTTGTATTGAGAAACTTTGCCAAGGCCTGCATGGTAGATGATTGTAAACGATTGTTGCTAACCTTGGATTTCCAACAATTGAAGAATATTATTTCACCATTCTCCCGTTCAATTTGGACCAAGTTAGCATTGGGCATTGGGCACTGGCAATGAATGCTGAAGTGTTGGTGATAAGTTTTTTGAGCTTATGACACATGGGACAAAGACCACTAAAATACCAACCTGCAGCAAGAGGGGCAGCTGCTGATGTTCCAGTATGCCTTTTTGTGCACATATGCTTCAGATCAGTAGTAACAATTTGTTTGTCATTGCCTTGAGTTTCACCACTACTGTAGGTAACTGCGAGTGTGGACGGACAAGGTTCAGCATACCAAGGAGATTTTCCACGATCATTCACAGCACCCACAGACACAGTGTAAATGCTGGTGATGTAACCATCACAGTTGCAGTAATCATCATGATGACCTCCATTTCCAGTGGCCCACACAAAGATGGCACCAAGTCCTCCTCGTCCTTTTCTGATACCTGTCACGAAAACAACAAAAATCATGTGCCAAAATGACTTTTGTTCACTTCAAGGTTTAGTTAAGAAAAAGTGTTTGACTGAAAGGATTGCACAGTGTTTCTTCATTTCAGTAACCGCTAACTCGAATGAAAACTGGTCCACCATGTGGGAGGTCGCAGGTTCGAAAACCCAGACACTCAACACTCAGGGTCTTACAATAACTGACTGAAGGAGAAAGTGCTGCCTTTGTGATGACATCTACAAATGGTTTGACTTAAAACCATTATTCTTCTTTTTTAAGGACTACAGACCATAGCCCCTGTCTAGAAAACCTTAACAATTAATA
>OX421447.1:62929498-62931998 GCA_949126865.1 Montipora capitata | reverse complement strand
TTTTTCTGCCTTACATGTATTGCAATGTTTCATTCTACTTTTTAGGCATTTTGGGTGTCATGAGAATACATACTTGTGCATGATATAGCGCCTTTAACTAGCTGCGGCCAATGGTTGAAATTCTTTGAGATCATACCCAAAGCCCCAAAATTACTACTATGCACTGCAATTACCATGTCACTGCAGTGAAGTGACAACAGTCATTCCCATAGTATATTATTATTATTATTATTATTATTATTATTATTATTATTATTATTATTATTATTATTATTATTATTATTATTATTATTATTATTATTATTATTATTATTATTATTATACATGTATCTCCTTTAACTTTATCCCGATTTACAACACAATAGCCGAGCCCATTCCTTGGGCCTAGGGCTAAAATGAGGTAGAAGTCTATCTTACTTGATGGAGAGTGTCTTTCTTAGGATGCGAGATGTTCCTACAATCTTGGACAGAATAAAATGGAACAGAAATGCCCCCTCTCCCCCAAATCAAGGATGAAGGTGTGTGAAGGCCAAAATGCACCATTTTCCCATCACTGATTTTGGGGGGAGGGGTGGTCTCAATGTTCCATTTAATTTGTCCAAGATTGTCTAAGGAGGGTATGACGTCACAAATTCAAGATTTGGTCAATTAAGAGGTCATATGTCAACACATTAATCATCCGAAACCACTGGCCTCTGACGCAGTCACGCTTGTCGCTAGTGTTGCTATGTTGAGATACTACATGGAAGATTTTTTAAGAGAAGCGGAGCGTATAAAAAAGCCAAACCTAAAATGAAAATTTGCCAGTACGATCAAGAATAAGGGTATAACTCTACGTAGAATTGACAAAAAAAATGCCATCGAGAAAAAGAATACCCAAGGAAACAAAAGTAAGAGTTAGAGTTCTCAAGCCCACTACAGATCTTACTCCGGAAGCGTTTCTGGGGAGTTAATCGATAAAACTATAGGGTCTATGTAGGGTCGCATCGCCGAGATTAAACGAAGCAATGGCAAAAGACTCGAGCATTAAAGTAGCGCTTTTAAAGCTTTGTAGAGCACTTGAATGGTTTTACATGACATAAAAACGTTTAAGGCACGATTCAAGAGACTTTTTATACGATTAACGTCTGTTTTGAGACGCTTTTCAACGGTTAAGCGCGGTTAACAAGCAATGGAAAAAGTGTCAATCTGTTCTGTCACCTTTCTGGCCAGACGACAAAATCGTGAAAAATCGACAAAATTTGTTGCTGTTAGCCCACAAATCGTGCCCATCAACACTTTTGTGAACGTAAATCATGCTCTATTTTTCAGCGTGGAAAAATCAGAAGATAGATTAGGTAAATATCGACAACAAATTTAAGGGAGCGCAAATGCAGTTCTTAAAAATTCAACAAGTTTGCATATTCGGTATGGTTGGCGCACGGATGCAAAGTCTAAAGCGTAGAATGTGGGTAGGTTGGATAGTTGGATGGGGTAGATAATCTGTGGTAGAAGGTTCGAATCCTCCTTACATCCGATTTCTTTCTTTTTGTTTTTGTTTTTTTTTTTCCCAATAGTTTTATTCTCTTTTTTGTTTGCAATTTATGTTCTCATTTTATAGGTCTCCTGCTTTAAACATAAATATAGCTTATAAAAATAATTACAGTCAACTCTCAGGTATTCGGATGATGTACTTTTTTGAGCGAACGAGAGCAGATTTCGTGTCGTGATTACCCCATATACTACTGGTAACGCCAAGCAGGGGCTCATAGACAATCTTGGACAGAATAAAATGGAACAGAAATGCCCCCTCTCCCCCAAATCAAGAATGAAGGTGCGTGAAGGCCAAAACGCGCCATTTTGCCATCACTGATTTTGGGGAGAGGGGTGGTGTCAATGTTCCATTTAATTTGTCCAAGATTGTAGCAGTGCAATCTTCTGTAGTTCACTAATTTTGATGTTACCCAGGATTTGTTTGGTGTATTTCTCCAAGCCTTTTTTACTATGGCGTGTAGTCCCAGTGCTCCGATCACAACTGGGATCGTTGTGGCCTTCACCCCCCACATTCGCTCAATCTCAATTTCGAGGTCTTTATATTTTGACAGCTTTTCAGTAACTTTAACTGAAGTGTTCTTTTCAGTAGGGATGGACATATCAATGAGTACACTGTAGGCATGTTTCCTCCTGTTTGTCTTTTATTACAATGTCTGATCTGTTGGCTTTTACTTCACGGTCTGTCTGTATTGGTATATCCCACAAGATTGTGACGTTGTCTCTTTCTGTTACTGTTTGGGGTTCATGCTCATACCAATTCTCTTCTACGTTTATATTTAGCTCTTTGCATATGTTCCAGTGTAGGTATGAGGCGGCTTTGTCAAATGATGTCTGTGTAGGTATTCAGTTATTATTATTATTATTATTATTATTATTATTATTATTATTATTATTATTATTATTATTATTATTACAGTCAAACCTGTGTATAACAGCCCTGAAAATAGTGTCTTATAATTACTGGAAA
>OX421447.1:62916998-62919498 GCA_949126865.1 Montipora capitata | reverse complement strand
TTATTATTATTATTATTATTATTATTATTATTACTATTACTATTACTATTATTACTATTATTATTATTATTATTATTATTATTATTATTATTAGCGCTTATTATTATTATTATTACTATTACTATTACTATTACTATTATTACTATTATTATTATTATTATTATTATTATTATTATTATTATTATTATTATTATTATTATTATTTTACCAAGTAGGTTCCTGAGATCGGATCATGTATCTTCTACGACGGCAACCTCCTCGTTATCGCAACTACACACGAGCATGGCTCTTTCCGTTTGCACGGTCTTGAAGTTTTCTTTATTCCTTTCCCGTTTTCTTCAAATCTCCTACTGACCGTACTAAGTGAAAATGTTATGAGGAGAACGTGATCTTAAAAGAAAAGTGCATGAATCTCTGTCACCAAAGGTATAGGTGTTTAAAAAAGATCACATAGTCGACGAATAGTTCACCTAAGCATGCATTTTTTTCCACGCCGTTCTTTTTAATGAGATTGGAATAATGACGAATTCGAATGCCGACAAAGTTTGAAATGGAGCAAGCCTTTTCACAATGACGGTCGTGACGTCACGTGCATTACACCTCATCTGTGTCCAAGCCGCTGAGAAAAGACAGATTACACCGAATCTAAACTATTATGATATTCGATTGATAAAAATAGTAAGAATGGCGAACGATTTGCAAGTCTTCCGGTCGAGTGACCGGCAATGATAAAAGGAGTTCTTTATTGTTTCTATCAATATGAGATACGAGCATTTCGTGGCTGTCTGAATTAATGTGCATTAATATGAAGTGTTTGCCGACAAGATATACCAAAGTTAAAACCCCTAAATAAACAAATCGTGATTGAAAACCAAAGAGCCGACATGCATTTTCTTGTTGAAATGTGCCGAAATTTGGCAGACAAAAAGCAGGCGAACAGTCGGTCAATAAAACGCTCGTGGCGGCGAGGAAATGCAACAGAAAACTAAATTGACCAAGAGCAAACATTTTGCAAAGTTAACATTTGCCGCAATCTGGGGGATTAATATTTACATCGATCTTGACGTCTCCTTTGTCCTTTGTAACAGAAAACAGTACACGTTCACCACGGAACAGGAAACTGCGCGGGAGGTAACAATTTCTTTGAAATCCCAAGAGCTCATGTCTCAAAGACGCCGTTTTACGAGTACTTTAGGTACTCAGAAACATTGACTCATTGATTTCAGAAACGTTCTCGTGTGTGTACCTCTTTCCATGTTAATTACTAATATTTTTTTGTTTGCTGAGTCGGAATTGATCCAAAACTTTGATCCTGTATATTCCGAAGAATTCATATATGGCGTTGAGTCAAAATTTGGTGGATCCAATTTCTTTTCTGTTACTGGCATTGACAAATATGACTGTAAAAATATATATGAAATCCAGATACTCTTCTTAGACTATCCAGTTTATTTTTGTTGCTATTGTCTTCTTTTAGGTTTAAAAAATCTGGTTACGGAAGCTCATATTTCTTTAAGGGCAAAAGTTGACCGCCAATGCAATATAGTTTAAATGCAGTGAAAGCAGGAGAAGATTATCTTCAATACTTTGAAAGATGTAAAAGTCTTACCAGCAAAAATAGTTACAGTACTTGAATAAAATAAAATCTTTCACGTCAATTGAGCGTCTTGCAACAGCAAATTGCGATTGGAAACTGTTACGAGGCTCTTAACTGGTGCCACATCCACAATTGCTTTCAGTAACGTTTTGGTTTCTCAAACAGTTCATGGTTCTCTTGGAAATGAGTTCACGGCCCCTCCTGCCAGGGCCCGCGGAGCAGTTTTTGAATTGCGGAAGCCTCTCCACCTCTTCAATTGAAGGGAGGAGGAGAACTTTAGAAATGGTTAAAATGCATCTAACTTGACTTCATATCAATCTTAAAAAGAAAAGAGGAAAGGAACTTTATTTAAGTGTCTAGTCGTTCTAGCGCTGGAGCACCAATTGGGGAAACTGTAAACTAAAATGAACAATTGACTCAAATCAAGTCAAACGTTGGTTTTTGAGGAGAGGAGAAAACCGGAGTCGCCCCTGAGAAAAACCTCTCGGTGCAGAGCCAGTAGAGAACCAACAATCTCAACCCATATATATGACGCCGAGTCTGGGAATCGAAGCCAAGTCACATTGGTGGGAGGCGAGTGCTCTCACCACTTCGCCACCCCTGCACCCCTAATATTTGCATATTTTTATTGATTCAAAGAGTCAAGTGATAGTTAAGCCGTAAAATGCAGTTAACCACAGTGGTGCCGACTAATTAATACTTTACAACTCATCAAGCATTTAGTATAACAAACGAGGAATTGAAGAAGTTAATAACATATTTTGAGATAAAGCAGAATCATAATTTTGGCTGATTTGCTTACTGTTACGAAATCGGATTTATTGAATGTACCGAAATTTCTTTTTCGCTTATCGTCATGACCAGCAAATTCATTTGCCTCACCGGCAAGGCAAAGTTTGTCTG
>OX421447.1:62904498-62911998 GCA_949126865.1 Montipora capitata | reverse complement strand
CCGTGTGATCAGACTTGAAGACTGCCACAAAAACACCAAATGAAACGACGATATGAAAGCTGTAACAAGTACTAATGGTTTTAATAGAAATCAACACCAGGCGATCGACAGTAGAAATTTTCTTTCGTGTACCTCCGATTTCGGGAAACAAACGAAGAGAGCACAAAAAGTGACGATGACCATAGCATGTGGATGACGTAGTATGACCATGACATAGGATGACGTAGAATGAACATGTGGCCACTAAAAGATGCCATTATAATTTTCTGTTAATTTACACTTTTCACACCCTTACAGAAACTAGCCAATAATAACAAACGTTACAATTTGTGGATACGAGGAAAAAGAAACGGTCCCCATTTTATAACGTAGTCTCACCTGCAGGAGCATCCCACGTCATAAAATAGTCATAAATTCAATCTTAAAATAATTAGCAGCTGTTAGTAAAATTATCGTACTCGTCTAATTTTTTCCCAACCGCGTTTCCGTAGCGCACGTAGTCTGCCTATAATTAGGTGTGATAGTTATGAGCAGAAACAGCTTTGGCGGCATTCAAATGAACACTCCCGCCGCGAGCTGGTTTCCTAAATGATCTCCTTTGACAGCCATGCCCAAAAAATGGATATTTTCTTTTCCCTTTTGATCAATGATGTAAGGTCTGGGCGATGTTTACAACTAGATGGGTGACCCTCTGGGAAAATCCTGTGTTGTAGGCTGTTGGAGAGTTGGGTGGTGCAGTTATCAGAGTATTTGCCTCCTCCTGGATTTAAATCCTGGTTACTGCTTTAAGTGGGTTGAGTTTGTTCTGGTTCTCTATCCTGCTCCAAGGCCACTGTTTCTTCAAAACCAGCATGAATGACGTAACTGCTCCATTAGGGCCGTGTGGGAGAGTAAAAGTTGAATAGGCGTAAGTTCATAACCGCGTTAAATAAAATGTTCTTTACTTCTCTTTAACCGGTTGGAGCCTCTCGTAATCAGTGCTCCAATGTCTTAGTATTTCTGACTAACACTCCATCACAGACCCACACTGCTGCACTGGGAAGATGCTCTCTGTTCCGAGTCTTTAAGTATCATTGATCTCAGGTCCGATTAGATTCCTTTGAAGAAAAGCTCAATATGAATGAACGTTGTCCTTAGTGACGTGTGTATGTATACGTAAACCGCACAGAAATCAAGTGAGGCCGTACTCTACTGTGAATATGATGGATGAAGAACCTTCGCTAATCAACAGCATCAGGAATTACTTTATGTGCATCACCCAAGGACAGAGACACAAGCTACTAAGGACAACATTCATTCATGCTAAGCGCTTGGTTTGGGCCGAGCCGATTTGTCCTCATATTCCCGCGGCTTGCTCCCGTCTGGCCTTGTAGCTCAGTCGGTACAGCAACGGTGATCTAATACGGAGGTTGTGGAATTCGATTCCCACCCAGGTCAGAGACTTTTCTCTGTCTTAAGGTGATGCACATAAAGTGTAGTTCCTGATGCTGTTGATCAGCGAAGGTTCTTCATCTATCATATTCACAGTAGCGTACGGCCTCACTTGATTTCTGTGCCGGAAAGCTCAATGTTTTAATTGTTTTAATGTCAGAGGACGCAGAACTGAAATTGCGTTTTTATCCGAGGTTTGCTTGAATGCCCGGTGATGATATTTCCTGCTTTCTGCTTTTTGAGGACCATCAATGAAAAAACATTACACGACAGTGTTTTATCTCAATTCCTCAAATTAAGTAATTTATTGATAACTCAGTGTAGAATATTAAACACAATCTCACATGGGTTCGAAGACCGTTCAAGCCTGGATTCAGTTTTCAGAAGAAGAAGGAGAAGAAAAAGAAGAAGAAGAACTGAGAAGGAGAAGAAGAAGGAGAAGAAGAAGATAGGAATTAGAGGGATGGATTATCGTCGATTCTGTTTTTTTTCTCTTTAATTTGCGATCTAAGAAAAACTGAGAGGTTGGGGAGCTTTTGCAATGACGACGACTTCTGCACCTACCTAATAGTCACTTGAAATCATACGTTTGAATCGATAGTTTACACCCTTATTTCGCGAAACACGGCCGACATTACGCAGTGAAAAGTTACAAAGTTTAAATATAAGATATTTATAAGGGACGGGCCAGATTCTGGGTTCAATTTGTCAGGTTAGATTTTAAACTAACCTGTATGTCGTCCTTCCCTTGTACTGCAAATTCCCCTTGCTCAAACTTATTCTAGTGTAGACTCCAACAGTATCTTCCAACTGCAACCCTCGTTGTTTATCTCGGTCTAATCTTTCCTGTCTTGTGTTTTCAAGGCGCATTGTTTGTCGTTTTATAATCTCTCTTTTGACTGGTTGTGGTATGGTGGATTTACCCCTGAACTGTAAAACGCTGGAAGGTGTGGTGTTTCTCGACCTTTCGGGAGCAAGCGGTCGACGGATGCTCTTGAAATCTCGATAATCAGTTTTCGCTTGCCAATGCATTTCACGAAGAGAAATGCGATTATCAGTGTTCTTGTCGGTGATACCTTCCAACCTTCTAAAACCTGCAACAGATTGGATCACATTTAATTAAAGGTTGTCAAGTGAGAGAGCGCACATGACAACGATATCATGTTTGACTGTTGAAGGGTTACCGCCTTTATATATATACACGGCAGACGTCTTCCTCTTGACTTATGCAGCGCACTTTACTGGCGACAACTGACTGGGGGGCATAGAACTCATTTTTCCGCGCAAGCCGTACTTCTGGTACTTCAATGACGTGGAGAGATTTGGGGCTTGTTTTCAAGGATAGAGGAAGCGAGGAAGGGTAACTTTAGGGCCTTGGGGCTCCTTGTTATTTTTGTGTCCGATCCACATTTAAATGAAGCTACGAGGCGTGATCATGCAACTGCTCGCAGGAGGAATCTGCTTAACTAGTATCGAGCAAGGCTCTGCGTCTCCTGCAATTTATAAAGGATGTTCCCGGACGCGTCTGTTAATAATTATATCCAAAAACTGTAAATCTCTTACCCTTCACACTTGATTTTTCTAAACGCAAGTTATAGAGAGCCCACTGAAGATTTCGTTGATCGTTATTGTATTTTTGAATCTCCATTTCACGCTTTCTTGTAAGATCACCAAGTGAAGATTCCAGCGAGCCAACTTCACGCCGTTCTTTGCATAAAAACAAACGCCTAGCATCTTTATGTACTCTAAAAATATCGACTACTTCTTCCTTAGAGCGATATTCATTTTCCGTTGTTATCTTTATAGTAGGGCTTGTCGAGAAAGGCATTTTTCCGTCAGCCGCGAGAAAAACGCGAAAAATCTTTCAGATTAATTACAATATTGAAATGTAAGCAATTTTGCCACTTAAAAAGCTTCCTCATCTGTTACGTGTTATCCAAATCCTATTTAAAAATGAATAATAACAATATTCCACGCAGCGGTCTCCGGAAATAGCTTCTTTACAAACGGCGAAAACAGAGGGTTGATTATTTTCGAACTGTAACTTGCTTATTTCGTTGACTTTATGCATTACAATTCAATTTCCGTTCTTTGAAATTAATTTGTCCCCCCTTAGTGAGAATATATACTTGACGAGTAATTCGCAAGAGATCACAAATATGAAGTGGCTATAAGCTCTGTGAAATTCTGAAGAGAGCAGTTTCTGTTCAACATGCATTGCTGATTCAGGAAGACTACAAAGTCAAGAAGACAAAAAGATAGAAGTGATCCTCGCACTTATCTAGAGAATTTAAGAAATTGTCTCATATAGACACCTGAAAAATTCAGGCGACTTTAACGGCATTCGAACCCACAAATAAATTGTCCTGCTCCCACCTGAGTGGTTTCATAGCCTCAGTTGGTAGAGCATCGAGAGCTCATGGGTTTGAATCCCCGTGGAAGCCCGTGGAATTTTAAAGATAAATTTCTTTCAAAGTCAAGATGATCGTTCAAAACTAAATAGTCTAAATATGTAAAGGTGTTGAAGAACAACACGTCTTGATGATGTAACCGTTCAGTCAAATTTCATTATAAATTTCTCCCATTGACTTGCGCTTACAGGTTGAGTCAATAAACTCATAATTTTGATCGAAATGAGCAATAAACGACCTGCCTTCACAAATTGAGCGCAAAGCTAGGTTTATTCAATTTCCCGCTATTGACCGAGTCCCTTGCGGATTCTTCAGGATTGAATGGTACATTCGGATTGCGCAGCCTCGTTTCCAAGGTCTAAAGGAAGAAGAGAGACCCTGAGAACGAGGTTGTAGAACTGAAGACAAACAACAACAACCCCAGCAAGTGGACATGGTAGGACCGAATTACATTTACTAAACGCTACCGCAAACATCCGGTCACGCTGCCCCCCACGCTAGCTGATAAAACTGGAAATGAAAGTTGGGAAGACCAAGACCTAGCAACTCAAGCAGTTCCAAGAGAGTCTGAAAAAAACCAGGCTTGAACGGAATGGCCTCTCGTATAAGTCTAGTGGTTTCTTGTGATCTCCGCGCCTAACAACATGCTGTACTCTATTAAATTCTTTTTAATCAAGGCCAATGAATGATGATGGATTATCGGATCAGGAATCTTGAAGGGTACCTCGTTTGTCATATCGTCCGATGTATCGGTCGATATGTTGGTCGAGACTCGATGACATTCGACCGATACTCAATTGACATGTCGACCGACTGTCGACCGAGAGTCGACCGCTAGTTTACCGGTAGAGACACTCGACCGTCAATCATTGAAATCTACCGAGACATAACCGACATGTAACAGTCTTACTATGGATGCTTGATCGACTTCCTGTCGTTAGTCAACCAATATATCGGCCGGAACTCGATCCACATATTGACTGATGTATCGGTGGATACGTCTCTACTCGACCGACACGCGACCGATATGTTAATGAGCTGTAGAATAATTAAAGAGCCGACCGCTGGTCTACCTAGACCATCGACCATCCACCCAACATATTACCAACATTTCACCGGCATATTTCAGAAGGTGTATGACAAGTGGAGACTGCGGACTGCAGACTGCAAACCAAACTTGTTAGTTAACAAATTGGTAGCAGTTTGGTATACACGGGTGAAATATGTAGATGACCTTTCTGTTTTGGAGTGCATCCCTAGGTGTTCTCCTAGCTACATGCCCTGCATCGCGAACGAAATAGCACAGTATGCGTCAGACCACGGTATGCGCCTCAATGCAAAGAAATGTAAAGAGATCATATTTAGTTTCCTGCAATATCAGCCATTCCCGGCAACTCCCCTGTGTTTATCTGGCCTGTAATTGAGAGAGTTGGTCACTATAAGTTGTTAGGTTATTTTTTTCTAGTGACCTTTCCTGGAATAAGCACTGCGAATATGTCCTTGCAAACGTTAATAAGCGTTTATACGCATTGAGAGTGTTAAGGAAATGTGGCGTGGCCTGCCAGGATTTGGTTCAAGTATACTGGACTGGTTAGATCACTTATTGAATATACAGCACCCGTCTGGGCAGACCTTCCGGTTTATCTGAGCAAAACCCTAGAATTGATACAAAAGAGAGCATTTAAGATTATTTTCCCTGGGCTGCCATATGATGTAGCCCTTAGCCGTTCAGGTTTGCTGCCCCTCAGTCAAAGGCGGGAAAATCATGCCAAAAGTTAATGCAGAATTTCTTTCAAACGTAATACCCATTCCCCCTGAAACCCACCATGGGTATTCTCTTCGCTCTGGCTCTGTTGTAAATAGCAGTGTTAAAGTAGTTGCCAGGACTGAACGGATGAACAATTTTGTTCTTATAAATATCAATAATATAGTTGCTTGTGCCCTTGTAATTCAGCTGTAGCTGCAAGAGGGGTAAATAAACTGATCAATCAATCAATCAATATTTCATGTGTATGCAAGTGCAGACTGCGGACTGCAGACTGCAGACCACAAACTGCCTACAAATAGCGCTGATAAACTTAGTTTAAGTTTAAGTACCCATTTCAAGTAGCACCCATTTTAAAAGAGTTAGTTTTCAATAACTGTAATTTGGGGTTAGTCTGCAATCTGCAAATGTCAGACACCGTATTTCAGACGCTTAATCGACTTTTTGTCGTTAGCGGACCGATATATATATCTGTAATCTGTCTGTTGATGTTCATAGATTAATTAATGTTGAAGAGTCTTTATCGGCCGACTCTCGCTCGACTATCGACTTATACAGGACCGACATTTCAATTGGTCGATAAGCCACAGGCACTTGACCGATAAGCTACCGATATGATCACGGTTGATACATTGGCCGACATCAATGGAAGCTCGTATGGCCCGCCATTCGTAAAAAAATTCCGAACTTCATAATGCTTCCGAAATGTCGAAATGGTTTCGTTGGTTCGGAATGGTTCCGAAGCTTGCAATCATACACTTTTCACCATGGTTCCGAAATTTCGTAATGGTTATGACTTTTCAATGTATAGGGGAAGGATTGGGAGCCAGCACAATGAGGCTGAGCCTCATTTTAAGGTTACTATTAAGGTAAATCCTTAGTATTGCATTGCGCATCGCTACTGCGCACGGCTCACATGAGCCCGTGCGCGTACAAAACGTAAGAGATTTCCCTCAAACTAAGCCTGATAGCGAAATTAATGCTCCTTTTCTCGCAAACGAGCACGGTCACCCCCGATTTTTTCTCAGGTATTTTCTAAGATCAGTCTAATAAAGAACATATTTGAAGAAGAAAAGAAGTTTGATAGGAGAACATGATTTTTTTTTGGAAAACAGTTCCGTACTGGGTGTATTTTACCTAAGGCGAGGACTTCAAGCTTACCTCGGAACTGTCCCAAAAAATGCACTATTCCCACAACCATGCAATCAAAAACGGCGTGAATGAAATAATACTGCTTAAATGAATAAAAGAAGCTTCATTTTCAAAATAAAATGTTATGTCTTTGAAGTAACCAAGACTTAATTCTGTATGAAGGTGATTCGAATTTTTAACGCGCAAACAGTAAAAATACCCCATTTTAAGAGCCTGCTGACGCGTAAACAAGCACGATGACCCCATCTTTTTATTGCTTTTTTTTAATGTTCATATCAAGAATGTTAACTATGCCAAGTTTCCAGAAAAGTTTGATGGTACAACAATTTCAAGGGAGTTACCTTAATTAAAGGAAATAAGATGTGTAAAGAGGTAGTATGGTAAAAAAATTCCATTTTTTTTTTGTTCTTTGGATTTCAAAGCTGCGTTAACTAAACACTGAGTGACCCAAGTTTTAAGGCGTAATTTCAAAAAGGCATTTGTTTATTTTAACTGGAATTTTTCTATTTAAAGTTAATGGTCCACCATGAACAATTTTAAATTTTTTTATCGAGGATAAAATGACGTCAAATAAATACTTACTAATTCAAGAATGCAATGCGTTTGTACGCGACTGATGTTTGTCGTGACGTTACCCATTGTTATTAATATGCCAACCAGAACCTAAATGGTCTAAAATGATTCCGTGGTTGGCAAATTTGAATATCAAAAGAATTGTGATGTCAATGTTTGTAAACAAGA
>OX421447.1:62879498-62899498 GCA_949126865.1 Montipora capitata | reverse complement strand
GAAGCAGGACTATTTTTTTTGAAGATGGACCAGGTTACAAGATGTACCACAATGATTAGACTAATGATTCTCCCCCCTGCATAACAGCACATATGGTAAAATTGCAACCCTCTTATAATTTAAGAAATAGCCTTAAGCTGGAAATCCCACCTTTCAAATCGATTATTAAGAAATTTTCCACATCTTACAAAGGTTCAATTTTGTGGAATCACTTGCCGATTGAGTGTCGTGAGGCGAAAGTGTGAAAAGTTTCTCCAGGATGATTCACAAACTTACCTTGGTCAGGAACATTGATTTTGCTAATTTATACCGTAGAAGATAGCTGCTCCTTGTAAGAAGCTTTTAGCTAAATAATATTATCAGTTCGGCAAAATCATTAATTATAGACCTCTTTCATAATGGCGGCCAAATAAAATACTCTTTTGTTTTAATGCTAATAAGCCTTTCTAGCCTCGCTACAACGAGCAAATTGTTTCAAAATGAGGCTAGTAGGTCTAATTAACATAAATACAAAGGAATGTAAATGTGGTCGCCATTTATGAAAGTGGTCTATTTTACGTTTGTACATTTAAGTAGGTTTTAAGGTTTATTTTATAATTATAGTTTATGTATTTATTCATTTACCTATTCATACACGACCCCACAATCTGCAAAGCTTAAAGGCGCTGTTACACTGTGAAATGCTTCGTGCAACTTGTCTCGCAATGTTTTGGCGACATTGTGGCGGAACAAGTTGCACGAAACATGTCATAGTGTAACATACCCTGCAACGGCCAAAATCGTTGCGAGACAAGTTGCACGAAAAGTAAACTTAATTCTACTTTCGGCAATGGCTCTTGCAACTTGTCTCGCAACGATTTTGGCCGTTGCAGGGTATGTTACACTGTGACATGTTTCGTGCAATTTGTTCCGCCACAATGTCGCCAAAACATTGCGAGACAAGTTGCACGAAACATTTCACAGTGTAACGCCTTAAATCCTTATCGTCTTTAAATAAAGGTTTTACTTACTTATGAATAATAATAATACCCTGTTTGGCAGAGGTTTCCTTGTTTTGCCTCGCTGTCGAGAAAGAAAGGAAACCTCTTCATAGATCTCCTCGATGTCATCCAGAACTTTGGACGAAGAATTAAAATCTTAACCGGTTTAAAACCCGCTATAACCAGTTTGAATTTTAATGCCTGCCCAATGGGTGAACGGCATTTGCAGTTAACTGAGTCCGAAAGCTACGGCATGAACGGCAAATGAAGTCCCCCTGTAAACCATGTCCTAGCACCAGGTCCTGGTAGTTCTCATGAGCAAGGCTACAAAACGGCGTCAGCCATACCACTAGTCTCCCACGAAGCCTTTCTTTGTGTCATCACGCAACGCTCCTCTACCACATTGGTAGCCCTCTCGGAGAAATGACAGCCCAGAACCAAACAAACCATGCCTGTTTAATTAAAGCCTCTATCGCGGTGTTTCTTGCGTTTTTACGAGTGGATGCGCGCATGCGCAGGAACGAGTATCGTGATGGGGGAATAGCAAGATGAATAATTGTGTGACGTTGGGAAACTATGGAAAGGAAAGGCGCGAGTGTAATTGATGTTGGGAAGAGAAGAAAAGGAATGGCGCGAGTATACTGGGGCATGATGGAGTGCAGAGAAGAGTTCACAAATCGGCTTTTTACCGACGTTTTTTATGGTAAAATGTCAGGTTAGGGGAACCGGGAGTGGTGGACTTACTTTTATACAGTACTATGCTATCATGGCCGGTAGTTCAAATTTTGCAAATATGGTCTAATGCTTTTCATTCGGGTTGTGCATTGTAATCACTTCACTCTTTATCGACAAATTATACGGTGAGTGCTTTGAAATCCAAAAAAAAACTTTTGTAAGCTGAAGCTACTTTTGCTCTTAAATTATACGAGATCTAAGTAAGAGGGAAATTAAGGCACTGAAACGACCAAAGAAGTACGACTACATTGCCATGCTACCTGCTGACAAAGGACGTATGACCGTTGTTATGGGCAAGAAGGACTACAACAAAATAGACTTAATTTTTGGCAACAGACAAACGTACGAAGTACTCAAACCAGTGCCAAGATTTCAACGAAGATTGGAAAAGAAACTGCTTAAAATAAAGAAGAAGGTTAAGGCAAAAGGACTACCGAAACTACACAAACCAAACATACCGATAATCATATATAACCTATAGTCTCGTTCCGTGGGTCTGCGGCGTACAAGAATCCAAACACTTAGCTACCATACTGACAAAGGTCAGTCGACTGGGAACTTTATTGACACTATTAAGACAATACAAAAACCTGACGACCACAAGCTACAATAGTGTCTTTTGAGGTGAAAATTACTGTTAAAAAAACACTGCTATCTAGAACTCCATTGCCACGTCTGCTACGTCACCGCTACCTGCCTTACTTATACCTAATGAATGAAGGGGTAGTTTCTAAAGAAACTGTGGTGCTGCGTCGGTGGGGAAGTAGTATACAAAAACTTGGTTTTATCAACGGAGTTGATAATTTAAATTGGCCACCGTACAGAGATTCTAAAAGCTTTTAGAATCTCTGTACGATGGCCAATTTACATTATCAATTACTTATACCTACTTGCAGTAAAACGGTCAGCACTACAAACACTGAGTTACAAAGTACAACTATGGACTTACCAGTCTTTCTTGTTGTAGCTGCTTTTTTCATGCAGAAGCCAGAACATCACGAAACTAGCCTTTGCCTAAAATATACTTTAAACAAACCGATACCTGTCGGAATTGACTCCTGTTATCTAATCGAATGTTGCCCGACAAAATCACAGGTCATACACAAGGAAAGTTTGTTTCTAGGGTTTTTCACAAACCCTAAGCACAAATTGAGTAATTCTTTCGACTAGTAACAAAATCTCGGCTTTCCCGACAAAGCTGGCCATGCATCGCTTCGTTCAACCATACATCAGTGCGCCAAGCAGCTGGCTCTAGTCTTCTTGAAAACGACATCATTAACGAATTTATTTTGATTTATATTTATATAGCGGGGAAATAAAATAAAAAATTGGAGTAAGAGGCACTTTGAAAATGCAAAAGAAAGCGTTATTTTGACAATGTCACACCCTGGAGGAGCAAAAGCAAAAAATGCCCAACAAGAATCGGGGGATGGGTGGTGGTGGAAAAATGCCCAACAAGTAATCGGGGGATGGGTGGTGGTGGTGGTACTGGGGCTTGGAATAAAACAGAGCCGGAGGCAAGCTTAAGTGTTAACATGACCAAGATAAGCTTGTTTTGAGAGAAAATCGTGTTTCCTTCTCTGTAAAGGAGAAGCTCTGCGAAAAAAACAACAAATTTCAAGAAAAGTTTGGTTAACTTGATTTGCTAAGGTTTTTTGGAACTTATCATCACTAGCTTTCCAACATTAAAAATCTACAGGTGATTTTGAGTATCAGAGGGTTTTCACCGCCCTGGATGAAGTAAAGCTTGCCTCACTCAAACCTTTTTTCAAGGACCATTGTTTGCAGGTAAGGAATCAAGCGTAATTATCTCATTCTTGATCTGCACTGACGATCGAAAAAGATGCTAGCAAATTATTACACAATTTGGTCAATACCCATTTCCCGGCATTAATATTGCATGCGATCCCTGTGGATAGGTATATCTAGCTTCACTTAGTTGGCTCATTACCATCTCTTTATAGCATTTCAAGGTCATTTAAAATATCATTAATAATTCATAAGGCCATTGACCTTCACGGTTTCCAGTTTCAGTTTCAGTTTATTTTGCCACAATACTCAGTATTATCAATGACAATATTATAATATGCTATTAAAGACATTTAGTGGGGATGAAGCTTATAAGGAAACCTGAAGGTTTATTTGATAGGATATGAACCTATGAAATGGTCGATAATACATCAGTTATATTGATAAAAGTCCTTATTAGTATGCGGTGTTTTATCAGTGTTTTATAATGTCTCTCCACTCACAATTTGAACCTTTGTTCACACCTTTTGTGGAATATTTTTGAAGCCATTGAAGTCCTGAAATTTTCAGGCTTCTCTACGCAATTGCAAAAATTTCATTCATAAATGCGAGGATCATAACTTCATTTGATGAATAAATCGCTACGGAAGCGCGTCGTCTAACAAGATTCTCCGTCTTACCAAGTCCACCCAACGTCTTATGTCCGGCTTTGTCAGTTAGACGATCAAATGTAATGAAAAGTGGTTTAATTTCGTCCCACGATTTGTCTACAGTATAAAAAACGACCTATGTTCACATTTTTTCATTAGGATGACGCGTTGTACTTAATGAAATCGGAAGAGGAATTGAGGAACATTCTTGTAAAGGTGAGAATAATGTTATTTCAGCACTCAAGAATATAATCTGTAATTATTGAACCATACATTGGTTGACTTTGCTACTAAAATGAGCTTTTATGCCCTACTCATCAAATCCGTATCAAAACAAGCAAGGGCCTCCACAATAACTGAAGTCTGATTTGTGAGCGCGTTATTTACCTAGAAATCACCAACTTTTATGGTCACTTTGTTTTGCAGGACTTAAAAGTGCCGTATGGACATAGTTTTAAGTTTAGCAGACATTGGTTTCACAAGTATCATAAAAGTGAAGGTTAGAACAGAATTCCAGTGTATTCCATCTTTTCCCTGAAGGAAACACCTTTTTGCGGTGACTTGCTTAACCATTAGAGGGTAAAGTCAATTGCTAGTTTTCTACCCATATGAACCATGTGAGCGTTAGCCCTACTAATGAAATATAAGTCCTACATGGCCAACGTTTGCAAAAACGTAACCCTTCCTTGTACCTTTTTGACTTGGCCTGCTGTAAGTTGACTTTCACATAATCTTCTGACCTTTAAGAAATATATGTGCTTACTTTAAGTTCATTTGTTTTGCACTTTAGAGTTGGGGAACAAATTGCAAGCGGCCTCTGACACTGCACCTCTTCCTGAGGTCGAGCCCCTCCCTAATTTAGCAACCGCTAGGAACATTCGTGCAAATCGGGAGTCTTGTGACAGCCCATTGAATTCCTCACAGAATGGGAACTCCACATCTACAAAGGCTTCAAGTTCAAGCACCCAAATCAACGTTGAATCATCCGATTTATTAACAGGACAATGTGAAGCGGAGAATTGTGAAGGTAAACCCGGAAAAGAGAGAGAACACGCCGTTAATCTCTCAGTGGAGTTGCCAACCATAGCGCCGAAAGATCGCGTGTATGATGTTGAAGCGACGTCTAATAATTCATGTGGAAAGCAGAAGGCCCAAAAGTTTTTCAGTGAATCGAAGACTCTTGCTGACATCGACAACATGAATGACACCGAACTTTGGCAAATCACAGTGAAAGAAAGACTCACAGGAAAACTCGAGTTACAAGAAGAGGACAACATGAATCGCAACGTTGACTCTCATTTTAAGTTGGGAGAGCCATCCATGCAAATGTGGGGTAGACTTCAGAGTGTGGATAGGGAGGAGTTACCGATTGGTTCAGAATTGATTGACTCGAAGACAACGACACAGAAATGTCATTCGGGTAGGTGGCATAAAAGCAACGTATAATAGAGGTAAAACGATGTACCAATGATTCGAAATTATTTCTAGTTGAACACGTTAAGTGTGGCTGGTCAATATTGGGTACAGAGGTGAGTATCTGCTGGGTGGACAACATCGTGATTTCCGCTTTACCCTATTCCACTGGGCGAGGTTATGAATCTTCTCTCTCCTAGCGTTAGAGCATACTGCACCCTTTACTGCGTTTGGCTGCTATGACCTTCCAGATCTCAGTCGAGTTTACGTTCAGAGCTTTCATGTCGCGTTTATAGCGCAGTTGGGAATAGTCATCGAATATCTTGCAATATGTTGGCCTACCACAAGAGATGTCCATGCTGATTTAGCCATTCTTCACCAGGTGCTCATAGGCAAGCCAGCAATAAGTAAGCAGCTCTAGTGGAAACGGTTAAGATACACTGGAGACTGGCGTGGTTCATGACCCAAGGTGACCGCATCACCAGATCATCAACCTACTGCCTCTGATGAGAATCTGATAGCTCTCATTCTTGCAAGATTGACACTTGTCCATCTGATCTGATGTGTGAAGAAGACACTCCTTTAGTTGATGGCCCAAAAGCATACCTTAGTAGGGAATGGAGAATGCTCATGAATGAGCGCAAGAGTACCTCGTACTATTACTTTAATTTTAAGCAGGCTGTTGTAGAATCCATCCCTGATGACCAGGTCGAACGCTAAGATCATTCAAGGGAATGTACAAGGCGTTTGCTGTTCTCTACTCTTGTCTATGTAAATTTCATAGCTTACGCTGTATGTAAGTTAATCCATTCCATTGTTAGCAGGGCATTTGTAATTTAAGCTTCATTCTTGTTTTTGTGTTAAGAATGTACAGATCATGACGGCCAAGCTTCCACCCATGACATCAGAGAAGAGGACTTCCATTCAAAGACGTTCGCTAACGAAAACGTTATTGACGCTGAAAGGTTATTAGACGTCGACAGTCTCAAACAAGGATCAGGTAGTTTTAAAAGACATAAATCTTGTCTTTTTTAAACCTCAAGGTGACAATCAGGATTATCTCACTTGTCGATCCGTTACGCACGGCACATTAAAACCGCTTGTAAGGGTTGTGAAAATCTTTGCACTTTCTTTCAGGCAAATTATTTCAAAGGGTCTCACTTTATTGTTCTTACACGACAGATAACCAAAAGGACGATTGTACTAACATCGCCATCAGAGAGAAAGGAGAGGAAACAGTCATCAGAAACTCGCTAAGGACATTGCTAAATAAAACAGAAACAGCAGCTGATCACCGAGAAGAACCAACAAATGAAAACGATCCAATCGACAACGACTTAGACGTTGAAACAACCAAAACAACGTCGGGTTAGTATTGCAGATAAAACTTCAAGTCAGTTCTAAATGAATGAGGGACACTGTTAATGGTTGACGTGCGCAAAATGTATCGCGCAGAGATTTTCTGGAATGGGCTCTCTGTTTTTTTCTGTTTAAAGTCTTCATTAAATACGACTTTTTTTAAAGCTAAAACTGGTAGCGGAATACGTGATTACCTTATATTACCACGCTGTGACAGTCGTTGATCTTTAATAAACAGTCAAATGCCTCTTTCACCGTTTTTGAACTTATCGATTCGCTTCTTATTTTAAAAACTGCCCACTCTCTTTGAGTTGACTCAAATGAACAGAAAGCAAATGGCAGAGGACGGTGTCAACGCGTTTGGCGATCTCCCATGGCAAAACGTGTAGGCCATAAGTCGAGACAAGTTAAGCTACGATTGTGGCCATATGTCTCAAGGGGGATGAGAAAATGACTAACTGTGTACAGGGAGCAAAATAAACAAAAAATTAACCTTTCATTTCATTCTTATCATAAAAGGCATGGGTTCGAACGATTACTCAGTAGACGAAACAAAGCTCTCTGAAGAAGCCAAATTAGAACAGTTTGTCATTCCAGCTGAAGTTTTAGAGGAGGACGCTGTTTTCACTTCTACGGAGCCAATAACTTTACAAGAGAAAAGTGCAAATGTGTCAGTGGCACAAATTGAAAATGAAATTTCCAGCACCAGAGGTGATTGCAATCCAACTGCTGATCAGAAATCTTTCGAAGTATGTGAGCAGAGTCATGGGAAGGATAACTTAACCGACACTGATATCAACCACCTACATGAAGTGGTACCTCAAGTGGTTAGTAAATGTGAGTATTCAGATTTTAGATGTACTGTTTCTTTAGTTTAAACAGAAGTGCCTAAGAGGATACATTTTTGTCTCGAAGAGAAACCAGATGTACTGTACTCTATAACTATTGATTAAAATCGATCGATATCGTTACCAATTTTGTGTCCAACAAGTTTATGTGACCGGAAGTTCACATGCAGGCAGTTCTAAAGTGACCTTTTTTCCGTTGAACTCACGGGGACCACTTTCATTACCCTAGGAATTTCCGACTTATTTGTTTCTATAAAGAGACGAATGAACAGAGAATGAAAACGTTTTTATCTGAACAACATGCAACAAACAGAAACAAGGATTCAAATGGTTAAATGGTAAACGACTTCAAACTCACCGTCGTCCATTTTGCACGCCCAAACCCGATGCAGATCTGTGCATGCGTGTGGATTTACCGCTGGACAAAAAAACTGTGGAAAATCAGGACTGGGCCACCGGGCCACCGGGCCGCCGGGCCGCCGGGCCGCCGGGCCGTCGTGGGCCGTGGGCCGTGGGCCGCGGGCCTCGGCCCCTGGGCCTTCGTGCCGCCGAGCCGCTGGGCCGCTGGGCCGCGGGCCTGCTTTTAGCAAAACCCGGGAAAAAGATCAGCTCCGGGGACCATTATCTTTTCCCTATCATTGAAGCCTTTTTGCCCAAACATTCCGTTCTTGACTAACTCTCAGCAAGGCGTATTTTTCTTATATCTTTCATAAATAAGTTTTATAAATCTCAGTTTAACTGTGTACAGGGAGCAAAATAAACAAAATTTTAACCTTTCATTTCATTCTTATCATAAAAGGCATGGGTTCGAACGATTACTCAGTAGACGAAACAAAGCTCTCTGAAGAAGCCAAATTAGAACAGTTTGTCATTCCAGCTGAAGTTTTAGAGGAGGACGCCGTTTCCACTTCTACGGAGCCAATAACTTTACAAGAGAAAAGTGCAAATGTGTCAGTGGCACAAATTGAAAATGAAATTTCCAGCGCCAAAGGTGATTGCAATCCAACTGCTGATCAGAAATCTTTCGAAGTAAGTGAGCAGAGTCATGGAAAGGATAACTTAACCGACACTGATATCAAAGACCTACAAGAAGTGGTTCCTCAAGTGGTTAGTAAATGTGAGTATTCAGATTTTAGATGTACCGTTTCTTTAGTTTAAACAGAAGTGCCTAAGAGGATACATTTTTGTCTCGAAGAGAAACCAGATGTACTGTACTCTATAACTATTGATTAAAATCCATCGATATCGTTACCAATTTTGTGTCCAACAAGTTTATGTGACCGGAAGTTCACATGCAGGCAGTTCTAAAGTGACCTTTTTTCCTTTGAACTCACGGAGACCACTTTCATTACCCTCGGAATTGCCGACTTATTTAAAATCAAATTTAGGGTTAGGGTTAGGGTTAGGTTTATAAGACTACTTGCTATCACATGTTCTGACATCTTATTAAACATAGCTGGAATTAGATCTGGTCCAGCAGACAAATCTACAATCGTGGTCAAAAGTTGTTGGGAAGGTTGCGCCCATCACTTCACTTCACACCTAATTTGATTATTCTTACTAATAGGCCTTTTGCAACTAACGATCACATGGTACAAAATCCGCCATGCTGGAGGGCAAGCTTATTATTATTCCCCCACTGGGACATTAAAACAAAGGCAAGTCAAGCTAGACTGGTTCAGGTCTCTTTGTTTTAATGTCCCAGTGGGGGAATAATAATGAGCTTGCCCTCCAGCATGGCGGATTTTGCACCATGTGATCATTAGTTGCAAAAGGCCTATTGGCTAGCTGTACTTTTTGGAAAAGAACATGCTCTTGTGACCCCCTTCCCCTATATTCAATGTTGGAAGAAAAGTCACCATTTTGTTTGGTGCAAAATCCAACATTGATAAGGGAGAGGGGGGCCATCTCAAAAGTGACGCTACCTTCCCAACACTTTTGTCCAGGATTGTAGCTTGAGTGTCCACAGGTAAGGCTTGGAGAACTTCGCAATACGCGACCGAACGAAGGATAACTGGTCGTATGTTATCATTAGCGCGGAGAGCTTGCAAATCTTCAAAAGAACAACACGAATTGCTTGTAGCCAGAGGTCTTTGCAGTCTCCGAAAGGAATCTGTTGAAGATTTACGCCCTTTGATTTTTTGATTAAGAGATTAAGTTTTTTTTTTATGATAATGACTTTCTAATGAATTGCTCTAAGTTTTCTCAACGCGTCCCGGGCCGTAGTGTTTCCGATGAACAGTTTCTCTTGACTTAAAGTACCCAAATATATTTGGCTTCTGTTTAAGGTGCTGGTGGTCTAGTATGTCGAACACAGCGTAATGAAAAATGCCTATCGATATGGATAGAGTTCAGTAACTCGAGCTTAAAATCAGGATCATCGGTCGAAAGATTCTGTGAAAGAGGGACGTGCTTGAAATCATTGGTGAATGTCCGCTCATCGAGGTTTTTCATGTAGGCTATGAATTATCGCTGACCAAACAACGAGGGAGATGTCACGTGCGTGAGATCCTCTTTGACCAAGTTTGATGCTTTCGTTGGATCTTCTGCTAAGCCGCGTTCAGCTAATCTTGTGTACTCAGAAAAACGGTTGAACGATATAAAACTTCTACTTTCTACCACGCTATGTCAGTCTTACGATATCTAGCTTTTCTAGAGAGTAAATTTTGTAGATCAGCTCGAGTTTTATATTTGATGTTCTCGCGAATATACTTACCAACGCCGCCACCCTTCATTTTTTCGCTCTTATGATATTCCATCTGATAGCGTAGGATTTTAACCTATCTAAGTAGCTCAGGATTTTTTCTTAGCCTTTCTTCAGTGAGTCGAAAGGATAACTTTTAATCACCGGTTGAAAGTAGACACGATAATTGTGTATAATTGAGGTACATTACATTTAGTTGCGCTGTCTTCATTTGCAATAACAATCACAATTTAGCCACTTCTTTGACAGAAGAAGTCTGAAGAGGGAAAAAAACAGGCTTGAACTACTCAAGCCATCTTTGACCAGACTTTTTTTCCTCAAGTAAGATGATCTTTCGCAATAACATTTTCTGTTATTGACAAGTAAATTCCTTTTACTCATCATTAGATATCAAATACAAGTGTGCTCGTATTTTGTTACAAATGTAATTTACATCGGTTCGTGGTAGGGTCAAAGTGGTAATTATGTTCGCGCCTTAAGTAGTACCTTCGTTTTGCTTTTACTTTACCGAGTTAAAGCCGCCTTCCCTGCTAGCGGAGGTATCTTTTCTCTTGCGTTCGCTGGGTTGACGAGTACGGGAGATGAGACCTCTCCCATGGGTCGAAATGCACTGTGTTGAGCATGCACGGCGGTTACTTAGCGACTGAATCCTTACGTCATACCTCATGTTGCTTGGGCTCACTTAACAACAGCGGAATTACTGTAAAGGAATGCGTGGGACACAGTGGGCTCAAGTCACAGTCAGCAAACATATCATGGGGCATGCGGTTTGAAGAGTGCCGTCCAAGGTTGTGGGTGGTGGTTGGATCACAATGAGTTTCGATCCATGGCAGGGGTCTCTTTTCCCGTTCTCGTCATCTCAGTGAATGTAAAAGAAGAGAGTCCTCTGCTAGCAGGGAAAAAGCCGCCCTACAAAACTGTGAATTTTTGTACGAGTGATGGCAACCTGGATTAGGGCATAGGAAGTATGAAAACGATGATTTTTTCGAAGATTAAGGTAATTCCTTAGTATTGCATTGCGCATCCCTACTGCGCACGATTTTCGCGTCATCAGCGCGCGCACATGACCACGTGCGCATACAAAACGTAACAGATTTCGCTCAAACTAAACCCGATAGCGAAATAAATGCTCCTTTTCTCTCAAACGAGCACGGTGACTCCCATTTTTTTTTTCAGGTATTTGCTAGGAACAGTCTAATAAAGAATATATTTGAAGAAGAAAAAAAGTTTGATAGTAGAATATGAATTTTTTTTGGAAAACAGTTTCGTACTGGGTGTATTTTACCCAAGGCGAGGACTTCAAGCTAACCACGGAACTGTCCCAAAAAGTGCACTATTCCCACAACCAGGAAATCAAAGTCGGCGTAAATGAAGCATTACTGCTTATTTAAATAAAAGAAGCTCTATTTTCAAAATAAAATTTTGTGTCTTTGAAGTAACCAAGACTTAATTCTGTATGAAGGTGATTCGAATTTTTAACGCGAAAACAGTAAAAATACCCCATTTTACGAGCCTGCTGACGCGTAAACAAGCACGGTGACCCCATTTTTTTATTGCATTTTTTTAATGTTCATAACATGAATGTTAATTATGCCAAGTTTCCAAAAAAGTTTGATAGTAGAACAATTTCAAGGGAATTACCTTAATTGGTCCCTATTATGCAATTAATGTTCATTCAGGTTCTCCAAGACCACAAGGAGTTAAAGGAAGGGAGTTCACATACGAGAAAGGATTTGTTCTTGATACAGAAGAGAACAGGGAAGTGGAATTCAAGTCCCTTAAAGGTACACAGAGCTCCTGGCTTCCTTGGAAAATTATGGAGAAGGCAAAAAAGTTTATTTGTGCCTGCTTAAATGCTGATAGTAAAGGCATTATATATTTCGGAGTAGGAGATTGTCAGGAACAAAGTTCAAAGTTCAAACGTGGTGAGATCCTTGGTCTTGACGTCGAAGGAGCTATCGATGATATAATGAAGGCTTTCCAGTGCGTTCTTGATGACCACATACAAAGTGATGAAGGACCACTTCAAAAAGCAGGAGAGCAGAAATGCGTCAACTTGGAGTTTGTTCCAGTAGTTAGTGAGGGAAGCTGCACAAGTCTTTATGTCATTGAAATTGAAGTGAACAGGGACTGGAAATTTTGTAAGGACAAAATTTATTATTCCAAAAGTTGGACTGAGAAACGAGGCATCAAAACGGAGGAGACACATTCCACAAAGAAAGCGCTAAGTGACTTTTACAAAGTCTTCAATAAATTTGATGACGTTGCTGTTCGGACTAGTGGAGCATCTCAAAGTGTGCAGCAGTATGACGTCAAACGTCAGGTAAAGGAGCCTCTCAGGGTCAAATATAAGGACTGGAAGAGGAAAAGAAAATCGGGTAAGTGTTAATTTATAGAATATTCCAATCCTGATAAAGTGTTACGACTGAGGTCCTCTACTTGTCAAGGAAAGAAAATATTATTTGTCGTAAATAGAACTAGAAGCTGTTCTTGCCTAGAGCGACGCGAAAACCTTGTCCCTGCATTAAAAATTAGGACGCGTTTTTTTCGCTGTATATTGTTTCCTTCCATTTAATATAATTCCGTGGATTTTCTATAGCACGCAAATTCAGTGGATATACCGAGCAAATTATTTGCGTATCATTGACTGGACCTTAGTTTTTTAAAAATCAAGTAACCAAGTTGTTTTTTCTTAATTAAAATGGCATGAGATAACTTTGGTAAATATTCAGCAATAAATCACATCAGGTTACAGTGTGACCCATAATCATTCAGGTAATCAAAACTTCGCTTCTGTGTTCGTCACTTTTTTATGATACTTCAGATCAGAATTACTACCTCAAGTATGTTTTTGCAAATGATATTTAAACTTGTAAGTTCACATTTTTCGTCATTTCAGTTTGCTGAACGTCTAAAAGGTGAATTAAATTTTATGGGACGCAGGATGTTGAAGCTTGGAAAGAAAATAAACGTTTGCCGTTGAGAGAAAACGTTTGCATAAAAATTGAGCTTTGGTCAATCTCACTTTCTAGCTTGCGGAGAACGAGAACGAAAAGTGCAACAAGTTAATGGGGATTGCTCTTAACTGCAGGACGAAGCTTTTTAGTCAAGATCCCTAAAAAAGGTTGCATGGATGGTTCTTTAAAGTAACTTTTTCAATGGAAATGTGACATCACTTCAATCAGAAGGCGCATGCACAACTAGTCGCAGTCCTCTGCCGTGCGTTTCAGTGAAAAACTTGTAAAAACTCACAGGAAACGAAAGAAATAGGCGTTTTGTCACCGGACGGGAACCGTCCCATCAGTTTGGACAAAAAATGGAACTGATATTTTGAAAAGTGTTTCAAAGGAGGGCCTTATGACGTCATAGTTTTTTGAGAAATAGTAAAAATCCATGTTAGAATGTTCTCATACCGTTGCGATAAAAATATGTGAAAAACATGGTTAAATCGCTGAGTTTTTGGGCATTTTCTGTTTTGGTCACGCGATTTACCAAATATGGTTGTGAGTCGAACCAGACAAAGAAATGTTAACTAGAACACAATTGGCGTAAAAGAATAACTGTAGAGTTAAAGGGACTCGAGAAATGACTATTTGAAGTGGTCCATAGCAACGGTTTGGTAGTTAAAAGCCACCCCCCTTAAAAAAGTCCCCGCTGAGTCATCGTTTTACTTACAAAATTGTATTGTCTGGTGGCCTTCTCGTTTACTTAAACAAGTCGTAAATCTAGTCACTACTACGGTTTTTTAGAAGCCGACTGCTTCTGGTAAATCCACTGAGATTGAGATGAATATTTACCGATTATTTTTCGAGAGAACACTGTCAGGAAATGAGATGATTGTAAATAGCCGGGTGGAAGTTAAGCGTCGACTTGGCTACGATCATCTTATTTTCCAGTAACCTCGCGTGGGCAATATTCTAGGTTTTTTCTTCCAGACATAAGATTGAAAATTTGAAATTCAACATCTTTATTTCTATCTGAACTCTCTTATTTTCGTTAATTTACAGGTGTTTATGAGTTATCAGCAGGTGAGTCGAGAAGTTTGTTAGCTGCGTTGTTAACTTTTGCGTAGTGACTGGTCACCATGATATTGCTTTCTTTTTCCTCGGTGACTATTTAAATCGATAATTATGCCATCGTATATGACATCTTCCCGTATGATTTTACAGATCCGCTTCTGGAGGATTCAGATGTCATAAAGTACAGTGCTATGGTAAAGAACAGGATGAAGAACATAAACCATAAAGATTTCGGGTACGTTCTGATTGCAAACAAGATGCCGCCTCAGTACAGAGGAACACCTCGCTTAGCTTTCCTTCAAAACATCCCTTGGCTGGCAGTGTTTGATCTGTTTGACCCAGCCTCAAAAGAGGATGGATTGTACTACGTTTGTAACGAAACAACAGATACAACCAGAGCCAAGCTAAGAAGCCTCGACGACTTCAAAAATATGTCATCTGACGGGATACCTGGTCAAACTGACTTTTCCCTTCCAACCAGGGGTACAACTTGGATATTGAGCAATGAAGAAGTGCAGAAAGGAGACTGGATCAAAAATTCCAGAGACAGTTTTTATCGAGGTCTTTCCGCTTACAGACATTGTTGTCCTTCCGGACGGATTCTGTGCTTTTTTCTTGGTCTCGATGAAAGCGGTATTCAAGAGATGGTAGACATGATGGATTGCTGTTTCAGTATCCTCGGAAATTCGGCCAGCAATTGGGTTACCATCATGAGTGAGAACAAGCGCGTGGGAGAAGCATTTATTAAGGCCTCCAAACAGCAGTTGCAAAAGGAACTCACGGCGTGCTCGATCATAGGAATTCCCTGGGGGATCCTTGAGGAAATCGTTGGTGAAATGGTCGGGCTGCCTAAATTTGAGGAGAGGAAAGCTACAACGGAGCTACCGTACTTCACCGGTAATTTCAGACCCGTTCTTAACAAAATAATTAACTCTTGGGATGATCTGGAAGTTTACAGCCCAAATCCTCGCCCAGCATCTTCCTTGGAGGATATCGAGAAAGAAAGGAATAACTTTTACAAAGGTGGACAGGCCAGCCAAACTAATTTGTCTCATAATCATTGCATTCAACGAACACTAGAGGAAAAGACGACTAAAAAGATCGAACAAATATTAAGAGAATTATCGAAACCTGGCATGGAAGAAACTTCTTACGTGCAGATGATCACTGTTCCCTACGAACCTGGATCTGGTGCAACAACACTGTGCCGCACAATCATGTGGAAAAAGCGCAGAGAAGTTCGCTGTGCCATTGTCAAAGCTATTACTCCCGCTACTGATTACCAAGTCGAGCAACTCCAGAGAATCCTTTATGACGAAAAGAACCTACAATTTGCACCTCCTTGTTTGATCCTCGTCGATAACTTTCCCGAGATTGAGATGAG
This sequence comes from Montipora capitata, assembly GCA_949126865.1. Classification (NCBI taxonomy): domain Eukaryota; kingdom Metazoa; phylum Cnidaria; class Anthozoa; order Scleractinia; family Acroporidae; genus Montipora; species Montipora capitata. The sequence continues at coordinate 62,883,657 of OX421447.1, read as the reverse complement.
ACGCTTGACAGAGAAGATTATGAAGAGACAGATGAAGTGCGTCATTTTGTCAACTTTTCCTATTGCAAAGTTGAGCCGCCCCATTCCGGATTCCGCCGACATGACACCTTTGAGACAACTAGATGAGAATGAAATGCGCCTTGTTAAAAACATTTTAATCAACATCACAAGTGACAGCAGACGAAGAAGAGAAGCTGAAGAAGTTCTGGACAGGGAAAAGCGTTTCATTTGGTTTGGCCTAGAACTGTTCGGACGCGATTACGACAAGATCGAAGAAAGGCTTCAAGACCACATTCAAAGTACCCTTGACTTAATGGAGGATCCCCAAAAGATTCACGAGATGGTCCTGAACTTTTGCTGCTTTCTACATTATTACAGTGATGGCAGGGCTATCCTCCCTCATGCAGTTGTCAGTGACATTCTTTACGAAGCAAGTAAAGAGAGAGACCAAGACTGTGCATTAACGGAACATGTACACGGAATCTTTGGTGGGCTTCTTCTTGAAGGTTTCAATGATACAAATGGTTACTATGGATGGAGACCGGCACATTCTCTTGTTAGTGAGGTTGTGAAATCACAAATGAACATCGAAGAGACTGCGGTGCGTTTACTGGAGGTTATCAACAAAGGTAAAGCCCACGTTAACAAGTTTTTGAAGGATCAGGTTTTGAAAGTATTTTTAGATCGCAAGAGAATATCTGACCCGGTGTTGATGGAAGATCAGAAAAATGATGCAGGAGGAAACGAGTCTGATTTTGAGGGCGAGGTTTTCGGGTTTTATGAAGTGAAGACGCGATATTCTCCTTTCATAGAAGACATCATAAAGGGGAATTCTGGGTGTCAGAAGGCCCTCGGATTACTCATCACAATCTGCCAGAAGACCTCTGAGACTGAAGAAAAGGCATATGCTTGGCAGCAGCTGGCGCGATTCATGGGGTATGAAATGGCTGCGAATGAAATGGATCAAGCGAATGATCAACATCGGCGTCTCTATGTTACTATGAACAGCCAACAAGATGTCAAGGTGTCCATACCGGAAACGGGTATTGAAGCAGCACACATTGCAGTTGACATTGCCATAGACCTGCAGCCTAATTACAGTCATCATTATGTGACCAAAGGAAATCTGTATCTTTTGCAATTAAGGAATTTCAAACCAGAGGAACGACCCATCCCTCTTGATTCTTATTCGATGACTGACGTAATCGAGTTCTGTCGTAAGGCATTAGAATTCTACGACAAAGCACTGAGTACTGAGCATATACTCAACCACTACTCGATGATTGGAAAAATTCAAGCCATCGTCTCTCTACTTGAAATTGTCAAAGGACTGCCCTTGTTCCGCTCAGATCGTGAGAGCTTCACAAAATATTTAAAGAAAGTAGAAATACCTATGGAAATTGAAAGCGTGTTTACACTGGAAGAAAACAACTATGTTCAAAGTCTAAGTTTTATGACACTTGGTCTTTTGAATGCACTGTTTGGAGATGTGAAGTTCCGGCAGATGACAACATACGACAATAAGCAGATAAGGGGCTTGAGCAATGCAAAAATAAGGGCAGGCAAACTTCGTCGTACCTTTTACGAAGTTACTGGATTCGACAGAAGCGAGCTTGAGCTTAGTATAAGAAAGGTTCCGATGCCTTCGTCGCCTGTGAATGATCCTGTTTATTACCAACAAATGGTACAAGACATCCTCTTTGCGAAGGATGAGACTCCGTACAGTTCGTGGTTAAAACTAAATGATGAGGAGGTTTGTTATCTTTACAGGTTTTTGAATGGACTTTGCGGTAGGGGCTATGGGAGCAACGAGGACATGCTAATTTGCTGCAAAGCATGTCTTCGTTTAAAAGATAGACCACCTGTCGAGGAGTTGGACGGAATTGTGAGTAAGTGGGTTGCGAAGTGTCCGAATTCCGAATGGGCACATCTTTTTCGCTACATGATTCATTTCCCCACTCCGAATGGAAGCCTTGCTGTTTTCAGTCCCTCTGCAATGGACTCGATCAAGAAATGTGACAAAATTGTCCGAGAGAAGACAGGTCGACCTGTATTACGATTTCGGAAATCTGCCGCCGAGTACTGCCTTGGAAAAGGAAGGGGCTTGTATGCCTTTGTTTCAATGCAATCTCTGCATCAAGAGTTTCCCTCGCTTGAAAACAAAGGAGGAACCAAGACTGACTTTTGGAGAAGTGACAAGGTCTCCGAAAAGCTTGAACGCGTACAAGGCCAAAAAGACGCTAACTTTAATGGCGTCATAACGTATAAAGGTATTCAGGTACGTTTTGACAATACTCGTTATCCAAACCAAAGCAAAGACGACTTGTGGTTTTATGTGGGTTTTTCCGTATCCGGCCCATATGCGTTTGACCCAGTTGATAAGGACACTTATGAAACGATGAGAAGTAAATCCGATGAAAATGTGCTCTATCAATTCCCAGCCTCTCCACCACTAGTGGGTGCTGTTGCTGCAGACAGTATTCACACATCTCTGCCGAAAAAGGGGGGAAAAGGTCCTGGGCTAAATGATGACACCTCAGAAGGAGAGATGTCCGAGTCTGCTCTTGCCAAGGGAGAAATTTCATACGCACATTCCGATTTGGTTCCTGCAACACAACTGGCGACAAATCCCCCGAACCCGTCAACACCACAATTTTCTTACAAGTTGCCAAGTGGTCAAGGAGTGAAAAGTTCCCTTGTCTCTTCCAGTTCCGGAAATGTCCTGCCCACGAGTGGCATTACATCAGGGAAAACCGATGATCGCCATCATCTAGATCAAAGCAAATCGTCAAAACAGATTTCCTATTCTTCAGCTGTACAACTCGGGGTTGGCAAAGTTGAATGTAAGAAAATCGCAAATACATCCTCAAGTGAAATGTCGTATCCAATTTCTGTGAAATCTTGCAAAATGGAAACCCATAGAGGGTAGACAAGGAAGGCAGAGACGACTTTTCCAACCCCTGTACGTGGATGAGAGCGGTAAACTTCATCACGGGGCTTGGGTTCTTGGAGCAGAAAAATCGAGAGAGTGTAACATTCACACAAAGTTAGGAAAGGACACTGGTACCTTGGAGCGCTGTACCTTTGCTCATTCTTGGAGAGGTGATACTCTTCAATTCGTATGCATAAAGTGTACAATAAAGAAGAAAAAACATTGCAAAGAAAGATACCCCCACAAAGCAGATATTTGGAACTTAGGCCCTTACCTTAATGAGGACGGAGCTGTCTGGAAGGACATCACCACATAACCGTGTGGGATTCCCTTTATTTCTCACCCCTTGCATTGATGACAATTCAATGACCAGATGCAAGACATTGACAGGTCGTGGTTGAAGGGCTCTTCGGGTTTTCTCGGTATAATATTGTACTTCTACCTCTGTTTTACCAGCATCAGCTTCCAGAAACAACGCCAAACGCAAAAACGCCAAACTCAACTATTCTACACTTCAAGTCCCCTCTCTAGTCCAAAAACAGAGTTATAGTTATCACGCTCAAGTATTCAGTGTGGTAAAAACTAACGGATATGTCGCATACTCATTGGATGTATATTAATGTACAAAGACAATGCCTCTATCTCGCTACTACTCAATCAGTTGACTAATGATATTGAGATTCAGCCTGGTTTTGGCCAACAACAGCGCTCAAATGGTCGGCCAATACGCCGATGGAATGTGCAACACCAAGAGCCATAATAGGTCAGAGAGGTAGACTTCGGGGGTTGCCTGGGATATCTTAGGCTACATTCACACGGTACCGGACGAATTTTCGACCGGTTGAAAAATTGACCGTTTACTCTGTTCGCACAGAACCGTGTAATATTTTTGCTCTGTTCACACGGAATTGATGTACTGGATGAAATTTTAACGTTTGTCAGTGGACTTACAAGCTGCTCATGCGCAGAGGGCTATTTCCAAGATCCAAAATGCCGCCAAGAAAGAGAAAGGTTGACGATAGCGGCAATGAGGACAAAGATACGACCCCTGAAAGCACTGAAAGAGATAAATATTTTACATGGACAGATGAAGAAACGGCTTTACTACTGAAAGTTGCGATATCGTACAAAACAGAGAAAACGACCGAGGGAAAAGACTGGGAGTCAGTGAAAACAAGGTCCGATAGATAGCTACTTCTTTTTCAACACTAATAGGTGATCTCATAT
>OX421447.1:62864498-62874498 GCA_949126865.1 Montipora capitata | reverse complement strand
CTGGGCTTATTATCAAGCTAAATACAAGAATAAAAGAATTCCAACATCGTTGCAATACACCGGAGTGAAAGTCTCTGATGCTCAAGAAAAGGCAGAACTATTCAATAACTATTTTAACTCGGTTTTCAAGAGAGATAATTGTGTTCCCCTCCATGACAACAAACAACAAACAACTGGACAGTGGTTGTTTCCCGAAAGTATGGAGTCCCAGTTTTCAAGTCTGATGATAGAGAGACCGCCCAAAACTACAGTGGAATATCATTGCTGTGTATCATCTAAAAAATCTTTGAAAAATGTGTGTTCTCATATGTTTTTTCTTTCTTCCAACCACAAATCTACCATCTGCAAGATGGCTTCAAGGGCGGGTCTAGAATTTTGGCTAGAGGGGAGCACATGTCAGACGGAAATGCACAGGAAGCCCAATCTTTATATGTTAGACAATGTATAAAACATGCTTTTAAGAGGGTTAGGGTTGTAGTATGATAAATCTGTAAATGATGAGGCAAAGAAAAATCTAACTTAATGCAGTTTTTGTGCTTTTAATATCCTCTAGTAGCTTAATTTGGTAACCGAGGGGGTGCACGTGCACCCAGTGCACCTCCCCTAGATCCGCCCTTGGGCTTTGTAAGTGGACGTTCTTGTGTTACCAGTCTCCTCGACAGTCTGCTCCGATCTACTCAGGCTTTTGCCAAAGCACTTGATGAAAGAAAGCAAGTCGACGCTATATTCTTGGATTATAGTAAGGCATTTGACTCTGTGTCATTTAACTGTTTATTGAAAGAGCTGTTTGATGTGGGTGTAAGAGGTAAAGTGCTTTCCTGGTTTAGATCATATTTAACATGTAGACATCACAGGACAGTCATTGATGGTTGTGAATCGTCCTTGTTACCAATATCATCAGGAGTGCCTCAGGGGTCCATTTTGGGACCATTATTGTTTATAATTTATATAAATACGGCTCCTAAGGCTACACACTCAAGCACCACTGTACAATTGTATGATGATATGAAATGCTTCAGAATTATAGATAATACCAATAATAATGTTCAACAACTACAAAGTGACCTGTCAAATCTAAACGATTGGTCAGTTGATCACTTTATAAAGGTTAATTCAACGAAATGCAAATATCTCGCAATCACAAGGAAAAAGAATATTGTGGATTCAACCTATACACTTAATGGCTCACAGATTATGTAAGTTACAACTGAGAAAGACCTTGGTGTACATGTTCCTACCAAGGTATCTTGGAATAATCACATTGACGTCATCATCAGTAAAGCCTACAAAATGCTGGGCATGACCAAAAGAACTTGTACCAACGAATGTGATCAGAAAACATTAATAATTTTATACAAATCACTTGTTCGATCACAGTTGGAGTATGCTTCACAGGTCTGGTCACCTTTCACTACAGTAAAGATCACTGCACTTGAGCGTGTACAAAGAGGTGCAACTAAATTCATTCTGAAAACTGACATATGTTATCCTGAAAGACTTGTCAAGCTAAAACGTTTACCTCTAGAGTAAAGAAAAGAGATACTGGATCTTTGTTTCTTCTTTAAATGCCTGAAAGGTTATATGGGATCAGTTTTAATGTTTCGTCATATGTAAATTTTAAGACACCCAAATATAACACCAGAAATAGTGAAGCTGGTGAAAGGCCTTTTTAAAACTAATGTCTTTAAGTTTCTTTTTTTAATCGTATTGTAGACCTCTGGAATTGCCTACCACTAGACATCAGAAAAATTGAACATCTCTCATCATTTAAGAACAGTATTAGTAAATTTTATCTTAGTAAATTTAATGTTCGAAAGAGCTTACAAAATGATGAAGAACAGCGTTGATTTTATTGTGATAGCTCTCTTGGTTGTCGAGTTTATTTATTTATTTATTCAACTTTAATTATACGGATCTTTACATACTACAAAAATTTGGTTTTATCAACGGAGTTGATAATGTAAATTGGCTTTTAGAATCTCTGTACGGTGGCCAATTTACATTATCAACTCCGTTGATAAAACCAAATTTTTGTATACTACTTCCCCACCGACGCAGCACCACAGTTTCTATAGAAACTACCCCTTCATTCTTTTACATACTACAAATTGATGATATATTAACAATTAAAATAAATAAAAAAATGTAAAAATACAAGATCTGAATAATTAGGTCAGTTCACACAGAATACAAGGATTCCTTATAAAAATAAACTGCCTCAATGTAACGCAAATAGTATAAAATATCATGACAATATGTTATAAATTAATTAGAAAAATCTAGTATCCTTATTTACAAAGCTAATAAAGATTTTGTATCAAATGCACTTTAATAAGTAACGACGACTTTCGTCCATTTTCAAACAGAAAAAAACAGAGAAGTTTGGGTTGCCCGGAATGTAATTAAAGTTAAGCCAAGCATGTTTCGTGTGAACCATGCTTGATGATTTCTCAGCTCTGAATAATGTGTGATGAAACATGACAGGAACGAAGACAAAAACTGTGAAATTCTCTGTCATTACAATTTAGAAAAGCGGTAAAATTGGTCGTAACGAGAGGTCTGTAGCTAAACGCTCATGGCACAACATAACGAACCGGCCACTAGAGCGTGTTTCGATAAGCACAAGCGTAAGCACAAGAATGAACTTGAGACGTTAACACAGTGAAACTAGCCGAGGAAATTTGGCATACGCAAGCGTAGTAACGTCGGAGAAGATCCAGTAGGATTAAAGATGACGTGCGAATCGTCGTGCTTGTGTAAACTCATACCGGTTCCCACTTGTGAAATAAGCACAATAAATAAGTGAAATAAGAACAAAAGTTTCCTTTTTTGCGCTTTATTCTTATGCTTATTTCACGGTTTATTTCAAGCCGGTTCCCACTCATTTTTTTTTTATGCTTACGCTTTCGCTTATGATTTTGCCATTGCACAAGAGGGAACCGGGCTTAAGCTGTCGCAAATACACCGTATTCCAAAGTGGCCGCCATTTAGTATTCTTTTGTTTCCATGCAAATTGGCCCTTGTGGCCTCGTTCAAAGTTAAATTTCTTTTGAATTCTTCGTTTGAAAGCGAGGCCATAAGGGCCAATTTGCATGGAAACAGAAGAATACTAAAATGGCGGCCATTTTGGAATAAGGTGTATGAGATGCAGGAATTTCTATCGATCTATTCGGAGTGATCGGGTTTGTTCGGAAATCTACTGAATGCAAACTGCTTGTACATTTGATGGACAGTTATTCCACTGGGTATTCGCAACTCTCAGCATTTTCCGGTAGATTTGCATTTGTAATATAAGAGACTAACCGCAACCAATTGGAGTCCATTTAGAACCCACGTGGGAGTTCAAGTGAGACGAGTAATTTATGCCAGAAAGAAAGAATATGTGCTACAAACATAGCCATTCTGCGCCGTGTCCTGTTTTTCTCACACCTGCAGTTGTGACTTAATACCCTGGTCCTCCGCCACATTCTCCTCCAGATCAAGCATCTCTTCTATAATATCTTCCGTCGGAATCAAATCCATCAGCTTTTCGTCTTTCGCTTGGCGTGTTTCTCTAACCTCGTCTGCTTTTTCCTTCATCAAGCCGGTCGCATTAAACACATTTCCAACGGTTGAGCTTATTTGCGACTTTCGCCTCTTTCTTTTCAGAAACTGACCTGTGTTTGTTAGTTGGCCATTCCCTATATGAGGCAAAACCCGCACTCGAGGACTTTTTGACCACGGGGAAATGCCTCCACCATAATTCATCCTTTTAAAAGCTCGCCCCCTTTCTACCGCCACGTAATCACTGCCTGTGACTAACTCACTGGGGGATGAAATAAGTTTACCATCCATAGAATAAAGAGCGGCAATAGCTGCAGCCATAGTAACGTGTTCTTGAACAATACTTAAAACCTGCTCCATATTTTGTTGAAATCGCTTTTGTAGTACTACTTTTACTTTAGATTTGAACACGTCTCCATTACAAAACACATAAAGGATTTTTAAATCACGTTTTCCCCACTCGTAATCCATTTTATGCCTTCCTTCCGCAACAATAATAGCTCTTCGGAGTGTATTGTTCTTTTTACGAGGTGACCGCTGTTTTGATACGCCGAGATCAGCATAATTTAACTTTTTAAACTCTTCTCTCCCAGCAGCAACGTAGACGCACTTGTTTTTAATACTCTCAAGATTCTGCACCGGTCGACCACCTATTGGCGTGCAGATTTTTCTTACGGCGTTAAACGCCGAAATATGGGTCGTTATCTGATCATACAAGGCTTCCATTGTCTTTGTACAGCGTCTGTTGATGACAAGATTTTTGCCCAGAAACGTACTGTTACCATTCTTGTAAACTTTAACAGTCACTGAAGGAGGGATAATCGAGGCTATCGATGTCATTTTCTTTGCCTAAGAGAAAAATATTCAATGCACTGAAATGTTAGTTTTCTACCCATATAAACCATGTGAGCGTTAGCCCTCTTAATGGAAATGGGCCCACACAAGGACAGAGAAAAACTCTGTCCAGGGTGGGAAGTGAACCCACAACCTTTGGGTTAGATCACCGCTGCTCTACCGACTGAGCTGCAAGGTCAGACGGGAGCGGGTCGTGGGAATTGAAGATGTCAATGTCACGGCAATTAATATGTACAAGTAGCATTCTTCCTTGTGTGGGCCCATTTCCATCAGCAGAGGCTAACGCTCACATGGTTTATATGGGTAGAAAACTAGCACTTAACACATTACCCTCAAATAGTTAAGTCTATTGAAATATAAATGCTACACGGCCAACGTTTGCAAACGTTTACAACCCTTCCTTGTACTAGTAAATTAGTTACTTGCGCAACATAGACTCTGTGAGTAGTTTGGAATAAATGTATATTTAAAGAGAAGTGATCAGAGGTCACGGGTTCGAATCCCGTTGAAGTCACCTGAATTTTCAGGTGTCTACAAGGGACAATTGCTTAAATTGATCAGATAAGTATAAGGATCACTTCTCTCTTTCAAAGAGTAGTTTTATGACTGAATCAGCCGGACAAACTCGAATTTCTTTGACAAATAACAACAGATACAGATCAATCAAACTAAGCCAATCACAGCACAGCAAATCAGGATGGGGTTTTCTTTTTTATGTTATCCGATTCGCCAATCCGAGCCATCGGAGGGCCTAGAAGTATATGCAAAGTCAAAGCAATCAGGCCCCACTCAATTAAAAACACTCCTTCATCTATGCGCGATGATCTTTGAAATTTGCTAGGAAACGGAGCCATTTGTAAATAACAGTTGACGGTATTTATTAAGTCAAACGCGCAAAAAGAGAAAATTCCTTGAGCCCCCCCCCCCCCCTTCCTTTTCCCTTTTTACATAAAAATATACAAAGACTGAGGCTTCCTCAAAATTGGCTCAATATATTTGGTTGACCATTCACAATTCAATCTTTCACCTAAGGCAACCGAGGTAACCGTTTATGATCATATAAACCAGAATTCAATTACTTTCTGAACCTTCGTTTTAATTTCGTGACGCTACAGTTTAAGATTAACCGATGAACAATTTTAAATTTTAATATAGCGAGAGAGCTGTTTCTTTTGTAACTCTCTTTTACATTAAAAGCTTCCTTTTTTTATTAGACTAAAATAAAGCAATGGCAAATATTTGATAGTCTCGTTGACAGTTGCTATGCACGATGTGACAAACTCGCCCATGCACTTCTTTTCCGCTCGTGCCTTCGTTTCCACGCAGGTACAAAACCATTAAATACAATTTAGATTTTTGTCGCGGACCATTAAAATTTTTGCATGAAATCAAATTGCCTCTTAAATATTTGTAGCCTTCAACCTGCTCAAACAAATAAACATATCAGATCTATCAACTCGATCATTCGTGCATGCAAAGTGGTGTCAACGTGAACGAAAACAATTAAGTTATTGTTACAGTGGATTCGAAATGATTTTTGAACTTACCAGAGTTATGTTTAGCTAATGAAAGTATATCTAAACATCGCCAGTAAAAGCAGTTTCGGTTCAATCTCCGATAAAAGAAGCTGCCGCTTCTTTGAAAGATTAATTAAGGATTGATTACAATCTACGAAAATCGATTCATAAAAGTAACTTTGGGAACGACAACAATTGCACTTGCAAGAAAATCGTGAAAATTTACGTTCTGCAATAGTTTGCTCGTTATTAGAACATCTCAGGGTGCAAAGGGATTTAAAGCTTTCAAGAAAGCAAAGCAAAGGGGTTTAAATTCTTCGATGCACACACAGTTGACTTGGATCGACCAACCTTGAATTGAAAAACAAATACTTCTCCTTGCAGACCGATCTTACTCGTCGTACTCGCAAACTTCCACCGGGAAAATCCAGCGAATGATTGCTTGATAGTAAAGTTTTCAAATAATAACGACTCACTCCTTTAACTCGCCTGCGAACTTCAGAGCGGTCTTAATTGAAATTTTCTTCCTTTTTTATTTATTTTTTCAATCAAATGAAGTTATTGACATCGTTTCTTTACAGTTACCTCGCAACCAAAACACAACGATAAATTAAAGGGTTCATTCGAACTGATTAAAATTGTTTTACCACGACCATGATAAAATTCTGCATACAAATTACAAACATATGATCAGAATCATACTAACTTACTGCGACTTGCGACTGAAGTACGGATATCAAACCTCCTCGGTCATATGAGATCGCAAAAATAAAGACATACCTCTCTTTCCTTGCTTCGAAAATAGTTTCTTTTTGAAAAGCGTCCTTACTTTATGCCGAACTGAATTACTTCTTCTCAAATCATACTAAAGTGGAAAGAAATATATCCATCCTCTGATTTGAAACAGGAGTCATGAGCTCCTGATGGAAATAAGCAGTATTTTAATCTGTCGTGAAATGTTTTGCGTTTCCAAGGCTACCTATGTATTAGCAACTAGATAGTGAAAATGTGTTTGCTTTGGTAAATAAACAATTCGCAGGTTTTGTTTTCGTGAGACGGTCCTTCATTTAAAGGGAAACAAATTCAACTTAAATGTTATGATTAAATTACGATGGTTAATCGGCCTTTGTTTGCATACCCCAAAAGGGAATCATACCTGGGATAACACCACATTGATTTGAACGTTCAGCAAACTCAATAATTACCGATGCAACGGGAGCAGCGCTCGTAAATTATCGAGCTTCTAATGGCGAGTGACTATGAATGGTGAACCTCTTAAAGGACACAGGCACCCCAAGCTCAGTGTGAGCATGGCCGACAAAAATATAAGGATTTGTATGGGAATCCCGATAAAATGCTTAAGAAGATAGTTATATGAAAAAAATTGTCAATTAAAATGCCTAACCTTATTACCAGCGTGGGTAACTTCCTTCCTGTGTGGTTATTTTCCAGATCCGACGCGATTTGAGCCATTTCTCAATTTCGTGGTTGTCAACGGTATAATGAGAAATGGCTCAAATCGCGTCGGATCTGGAAAATAACCACACAGGAAGGAAGTGTGTTAGCTACGGTGGCAATAAGGTTAGGCTTTTTAATTGAGAATTTTCTCATATAATTATCTTCTTAAGCTTTTTATCGGGATTCCCATACAAATCCTTATATTCTTGTAGCCCATGCTCACACTGAGCTTGGGGCGCCTGTGTTAAGGATCATTATGTTATGCACCAAAGGTTGGAACGGCAGGACTTGACTATTCATAGCGTCGGGGAAATTCTTTAAACCAAACCCTTTTCGGTACACCAACACCCAGGGGCTCGAAGCCTGGTTAGCGAACGCTTTTGATTTAACTAATGAATTCCTATTTTTGACGTTGCCACCAATAGCGTAGCTCCTACTCCACTATAAAAGCTACACACAACCCATAATTCCTCGATTCGCTCTGACGAAGGGCTAACGCTCGAAACGTCAGCTTTTAGAACCTCTGTACGATGGTCAATTTACATTATCAACTCCGTTGATAAAACCAAATTTTTAAGTGAGATGCAAACGCAAACAAAGAAAAGGGCGGACAGAGGAACGACTACCTCTGATTGGGCGCGTGTAATAAATTCGCTTGTCTGACAAGACGTTTATACCTCTGATCTTCAAGGGCTGGCATTGCTGTTGAGGCGGATTCTGTCTTCCTGTAAATTGGAAGCAATAACCTGTTAATTTAATCGATAATTGATGGCTACCAAAATTATAGACAACTGGGCTGGGGTTTTTCATTAAGTACAACTGGAAATGCTCAAGAAATGCAACTGATTGGCCGAGCAGATGAGGTGCCTTCATATTCCTTTGGAGCCTTTTTCACAAGTATGACAAGATTAGAGCAAGCATGTCTTACAATCGTGAGCACTTTTCATACGTAAAGAGCCATATTTACCTCCTTTAGCTCACCAATGTAGTATTTAATGAGCATATTCCTTGCCTCTGTCGAATGACCGATGTCTTGGAACACAGAAGTGGCATCCAGGCCTACAAAAGCAGTGTTTGCGATATTTTTGTCATTACAACCAACAAAGGGGACGTTGCAGTTTGCTGACCAATCGAGTGACTTACCAGCATGTTCCAGTATAATTTCACTCCCACCTGGATGCTAAAGAAAAAATAATCAAGGAATTTCATGTTAATACTTGCAGAAAAGACTCATTTATTCGTCCGTCTCTAATCGGTACGTCGGTGCATCTATTCATATTACCCAAAGGTAGGTACAGTAAAGGTACACCTTATTTTATGTGACGTCGGAAGTTCCTTTACCCTCTAGAGGGTATTCTCCCAGGAAGCCGACGGAGAGGTCACAGTTACCCCCCTCTTTCCATCAGTGCTTTGTTTTAAGGGTATTTACAGCTACCTGAAACTACACAGAATGGAAAGAAGTCGAAGCAAGGATGTGAGGTTACTAGGGATCAAACTCGGGACCTCTGGCAGGGAATAGAGCATATTTCTTCCTTCCGTACTCAGCTTCATTTGCTCATTGCTCAGATAACATACTTTAAAACCACATACAATTAAGTATCGATTTAATTTTACGTTATGAGCGCTTTGTGGTGGCCGTTTTTGTAAAAGCAAAGTATAGAGTGTTTTCACTCATATGATCAGTGACCTTGTTTTTCCACCCGAACGGTTGCATGATAATAATTCCCGGAGGAGTAGTTGGGTACACCAACATGGCCGCCGTTCCTTAGTTTAGGGACAAAACTATGGCCGCCGTGAAGTCACGTGAAAACACTCTATATTTCTTCCGAACGGATCACACGCAAGTTCGTCGAGGCAGATAATGAATGCATCTGCGTCAGCCATTCTTCTGCCAAATTTTCAGCTAATCGGAAGTAAAAACAAAACGTATTGCGACCGCCGGCTGCGAGTATTTGGTTTGTATTACGGTTCTCTAATTTGATTGTTGATTTTACTTCACTCACTGGAAATCTCCCTTATTAATTAAGATTTTTTTCTTGGTGCCGGAATCAGTGGACCACAAGACCCTGCCAAGTCTGCGCAATTCAGGAATCTTTTTGTCAGTTAGCTTATCCCTGCTACTTCAAAGTGAAGGAACTTTTAAGCTCTGACAAGTAATAATACCAAATAAAGCTTAAAAGCGGCGGAAACTGCTTCATTTTACTGATCCAATTCATACCTCCGCCAAAAAGCGTGTGACGTCATATACTCCATCTTCGATCACAATCCAACACGAACTTGGATCAGCATGGCGAGAAACATCCTCCAACGAAAATTTTCTAGGCTTAGATAAAACTATCTCCTCCGTCTGGTCTTGCAGGGTTTCCATGCTTTGTTTTGGAATTTATTCAGTTCAGCCTGAAGTTAAAAAAAAAACAATCCACAGGTAAGATAAAAGCACGGAACGAACAAAGACTGTTATCATGTTATCAGTCAAGCAAGCTTGCTCATTGAACCAAAAGTGATGGTTAGAAGATGATGAGGCTATATCTTTTGTTTAATATCCTTTCGGAAAACCATCTGGCCCAAACAGGTGATCGAGCAAATTGACTAGTATCTTGATGTCAAAACACGGGATGCTGCTCGCA
>OX421447.1:62836998-62859498 GCA_949126865.1 Montipora capitata | reverse complement strand
TTGACTGGTCAATTGACGAGTTGCAATAAAAGGTGTGCCATCTTGCATTATAAAAACTGTATGCTATTTGGCTCCGCACGTAGATAGTGGTCTGGGTATTGTCAAAAAGAGTCCTTTCCCCTGTATTGTCAATTTTGACCAAGAACTTGTTTTAACTTATTTTGAGAAAATACTAACCTCTTACTAACCAAGCGCGAGGGTCGTACTGGTGAATATTGGCCCGAGGTCGAGGCAGAACGGACACCAATATTCCCCAGTACGGTCCCGAGCAAGTGAGGTTACTAACGTTGTTTATTAATTATATGGCATCGTTTCTTTGAGCGATTGGACGCTTCTCCGCATAGTGAATGTTCGTAATCTTCGTCTTCCATCAGCGAACTTCAACCTTTCACATGTAAAACTAAATTCCGCTCGCTATAAGTGTTCTGCTGTGATGAAAAAGTGAAATTGAAAGGCTTCCAGGCTCGGTCCATAAACTTGCGAAAAAAGGAACTAGACCTCACCTTGTTTTTCTATTGTGGAATTTCATTGGCTCCAGTCCACCTTGGAATCACGTGCAAGATCAGGGATTGATCAGGGTGGATGAACACGATGTGTGATTTCATTGGATCCAGTCCGACTTGAAATCACAAGCAAGATCAGGGTAGACGTACACTGAAGTGCTGATCAAGTACAATACTCTCGCAATGTTCATGAAAGTCCTCCAATTGAACCAGTTTGTTTACTTGTCAAATAGTAAACGGAGATTGAATTCTTGGATTTACTGGCCCTGTTTTTTGGTTGTATTGAACCGTGAATACTTGCATCCAACTGCTTCCAACTGGGAATCTGTTTCTTGCCATCGATCGAGCCAACGAGCCGTTGCCAATCGAAGCAATGAGTTCAGCTGTGGAACCAACGAGCTCACCAATGAACCAACGAGTTCAGCAGCTTGTTACAGTTGTAAGTTATTAAACGAAGAGTTCAACTGGTTAGCAAATTAAACAGTTTGTCTAAACACAAAATTTGAAGCAACTTTCACACAGTACGATAATTCACTGAGATAAATTTAAGCGTTGCACTCTATCAAAGATATTACCGTTCATTACCTAGAATACTTTTTAAAACGATTATTGCTATGTTAGTGTTATGTTTACTGTTTGTAACATCCATAATGACATAACATAATCCGGATACAAACGGATTAGTGAGGTGTGTTCGAATCACGTTTTGTCATCGACGAGGCATTTGAAAGTAGTTGTATGTCTTTATGCAACATCAGCGACTTCAATAGTGTCAACACGAGAGTGATTACCGGCCGATCTCCTATCTAAGTGCGAACTCCGCCCAACAGGGCTTAACTTCGGTGGACCATTCAGTGTTTTTCCCTTAGGCTCCCTTGGTTAAATTTGTGTGACCTCTACATAAGTAATTACAGTAAGTGTTATATAAAAATGTATTATTATTCTCCAAAACTGTGCCTGTAAAACAGAACATTTTTCATTTACAGTGACTGGCAATGAATTTTGCGAGCTTTCGAAAATGTTCTTAAATAGGAGATTGTCTGTTGCTCTCACGGCCCTTTTCTGCAGTCAAATTACATATCCTCACAGGGATTACCCTTTTTAGTTATTTCAGGGTGTTGTTACCATATTTATATTTAATTGCTTTTGTAATTTAGTTTATTCAAATCTCTGGGGTACAATAAACATTTCTTGTCAAGCCCTGATCACTTATGTTAGAAAATTCCTTGCGTCCCAGCCACTCCACGGTTCAAATTCCAGGATTTCCTCGTTGCCACTTTAATGCAAGCAGGAGCCTTCCTGACGCAAGCTTGTTTGTTAGTGTAAACAGACTGTGATTATCGCTACGAAACGTTTTAATGCTTACATCGACCCATCCCGCGTATACCTGTTGAATAAGGTTTTATTATATATATTGGCTCTCTTGCGCAGGGTATTCTATTCCTTGAGACTTTCCTCTTCGCCTGCTTTTGTTAACGATCTGGAAAGTAAAATTCCTAATGAAACTCCGAAACGACTAAATAAAAACATTTCTCGCATTTTTCTTTTTATGTCCGAGAAAATGGAAACAGAAAATGGGAATAGTCCATCTGGCAACCTATATACGCTGCTTCGTAACCGGTCCATCTTAGCGTCTTGCAAAATTCGGACCCGGCTCAGAGAACCTATCAGAATTCTCCTTTTAATCTCGGACCAGTTTGCCTACATAATAAATGATCTTAATGTTTATTGACTTACTGACTTATTTCCTATGTCTCCTCTGGGAAAATAGGGCCATTGACTTGTCTCCTCCAACGCCCTCTGTCTCTTGAAGCGGTAACAGCTTCGCTCCAGGTAGCGTAACCCATCTTCTGGCTCTCCCCTTCTACAGTTCTTCTCCATGTCACCTTCGGCCTCCCTCTGGTCCTCTTCCCTTCTGGTGCCCAGGTTAAGGCAATGCGTGGATTCTGTTGGTTGTTCATACGCAACACATGTCCTATCCAGCGCCACCTCCGTCTCCTGATCTGTTCGCTGTTGGTACAAGTTCCAGCTCGTCGCCTGACTTCTTCATTTTACACCTTCATCGGCCAGTATATCTTTAGCAACCTCCGTAGACACTTGTGTAGAAATGTGTCCAGTTTTGCTTCATCCCTCTATGTCATTCTCCAGGTTTCGCACCATAAAGTAGCACTGCTATGACATTGGACTTGAAGATCCTGATCTTGGTGTAAAAATGCTTCAGTTTTCCTGCTGAGTTATGAACAACAATAGAAGAAGAAAGAGAAAAGAAAAAGGGCTAGTTTTTGAGGAAATAGCCACTTTGGAAAATAAATATTCCTCAGGAATTCCATGTTTTGAGGTAATGTGTGATTATAATTGTCCAATCGTAGCTACTCTGTATCCCCAGTCCGCTGACCGTCACTCGAAATTCGGCCTGCACTCCTTGCTATTCTTGTTGTGAAAGCCAAAGTACTACAATAAGCGAGGACAGAGACCAGACGATCTAAGAGACAGGCAACAAACACGCCAAGTTTATTCTCCCCCACTCCTATGCGTTCCCACTTCTTACCAGGCCGCGCTCTTACTACAGTTCTTGCTTAACCAAAATTCCGACTGAGAAGACATCAGTACTTACCTCAGTGAGGGCATCCTTGTTTGACTTGTTTAATTAAGAGGGCCATCATTGATGCTTCGGCCAATTGGTTCTCTGGTGATTTAACCGCTTGACCTTCCTACATGCCCCAGTCTCCTTGAGACTGAACAGATTTCCGAATTTCTCCGAATGAATAGACTTCCTTTATGATAGACAGCGACTTTAGACACTACAAGTTCGATGTGCCAAGTAAAAACACTCGATACAAAGTGTCAATCAAATAACGAAACTCTCCGATTACGTATTCCGACAAACATGCAGAGTAGACTAATGAAAATCCAGTATGAAAAGTGAGGGTCCCGTGAAACTTCGTAGCTTAGCAACATTGGTTAGCGCCTCAGCATTTCGTAGGCGCCTCAGCTTGTTTACTTAGTAAGAGTCCAATTACTACGATCTGACTTCAACCAGTCTTACACTTGGCCTTTTTAACTGTAATCTCTCTCTAATTTTGAGAAATCGTTACCGGAGTGAGATGATATTTCATAATTTTAAATAACTATAATGGTACTTCACAGGCTAAATTCGAGATTATTTAAATGCCCGTAAAAACAAAAACGCGCTACTCTTAAATTTAAAGAGAGAAAGTAAAGATTCGATTCATGCCTAATGTTTGAAGGTAAAGAGCTCCAAAATTGAGGGGGAACAATAGGCTACTGCGCGGAACTCATATCACATGTGACAAAAAATGATGTAAGGACAAAACCTCGGCGTACGGGTGATCTACCCAGCCAAGCCAAATTTTTTAACGATGACATCATCTATGTCATAACTTATAACCAATCAATTCAGGGCCGTAGCTATTTACGAAAATAAATATGGCCCGTAGGGCCGAAAATTTTTTCGGATACCGAGCAGAATAAGCGATTTTTACGAGCGCTGCCGGCAGGCAAAATGAGGCATTTTACAAGCAGAATTTATGCGAGCTTACTCACTGTTGTCCCATGAGAAAATTTCGCTCTTAAGGACGGTGCCTACTAATTCAAAGGTATTTTTGCCCCGGTTTATGATTGTGCAGAAAATGTAAATCTCAAAAAGTGTTATTGAAATCCAAAAAGAAAATTGGGGCTAACCACGCATTTTTCAAAGATAATTGATGAATAATATTTGTAAAAAGCTTTAAAATACAAAGAAATGTATGGCGTTCTTTCTCAAATTGAAGCTTAACGAGATGCTTCCGTAAAGCATACACTGGGTTGCCTGTGGTACGTGTTAGAGAAACTCAGAAGGCACTGAATTGTGCTGTATTGAACTACAGCATTCCAGTCTCGGAAGAATAAGAAATAAAAGAGAAGCGAAAAACAACTTCTTTTCACCACAAGTTTAAGCGTGCTGTCTGGGCATCTGACAGCTTGTAATACTAAAGTTCACTCAAGTTAAACGCTCTCCGGCGGGGTTAGTATCAGGATGGGAGACCAAAACAATATACTCCTCGTAAAACAGAAGCATCGGACCGAAAATACTATTAACGCTAACAAATGCGAACTCAGCAAGGTACAGATTTTGTTAGCTTGCTTTACGCAAAACAAATATTGATGCAAAAGTAAATAACTATTGATACACAGTATTTAGAAAGAGCAGAAGGAAGTTTCCGGGACGGTCGATCGAGAATGAAATATTTACGACATGAAAACAACATTAATTTTGAACCGTGAATATAGAATATAAAAAGTTACGATCAGCGACAAACATTTTGGGAGATTTTTGCTACGTTCAAATAAATCGCAAAATCGAAAGTGACATGGCCGGAATTCAGCGGGCACCGTGATTAAGTTACCGCGGCATGTTTACTCGCCAAACAGTGAAGCATCTGTGTCAAATGATGGCAAGATACCGGGTTTTTGTAAGTTTCTTTTTCTGTCAAGTGTTATAAAGTTTGACAATGAAATGAGCGAAGTCAAAACAAAGATCACAATCGCCCAACTCTTGTTTATGCAAAGTCAAAATTTACTCTCCAAGACGCGTTCGACGTTATTTATCACCAGGTAATTTCATCATTTTGGAAATGGCAGCTACTTTATTATTCATCTGCGTCACAATTTTTCACTGATTTTGGGGCTCATTTTGTTGAAACTCAAGCACGCTTCCAACAGGCCTGTGAACCCTTCCTGCTTACAGAGCAATACTAAAAAACTTCTCCCATATCACATTTCAACCTTAAGCTCGGAAATTCAATACACAACATGATATTATAATTCACAAGGCAGAAAATACCACAGAATCCTTTTCCAGCGAAAAATTCATTGAAACAAACAACATATTTGCTCTTAGAGGCGAAAACCGTGAAGGCAAGAAACTCAATCGTGTCAAATTACCATGTACTTCAGGTAAATACAGCTCACTTTGATTTCGGCTCGACGGGCGATAGATTGTTGTCGAAGTCCATTACTCGTCGCTTTTAAGATTCCACCGCCTGTATATCCAATTGACTTGCCATTATTGAGCTTCATAGGGGTATATTTTGTTCAAAGATCCACTAAAACGCCATTCGCGTTACATGACTTTCGACGCCATTGCCGGTTAAGTTAATCGTTCCACTGTGTCCACCAGAGAAATCTACGCATTTCCCACTACCCTCTCGATCCTAAGAAAATACGCGCAGAAGGCTCTATGCACAAAGCCACCACTTAGCAGGGGAGTGACAGGCAATACTTTTACCGACACGGAAAAAAATAAACGAGAAGCTCCAAAAAGCTTACACTGGGTTGCCTGTGGTACACGTTACACAAAGAACTGCAGCGTTCCAGTTAATTTTTTCAAGTGGGGCGTCATTAAAGGGCCTGTGGCACTCTATTGCGCATGTGCTGCTGTTTGATTTTTGAACCGACGGTTCTTTTTTCAAAGCCAGTATCAATGACGGAAATCCTGTTTAATCGACACAGTGAGACGTGCCCAAGTTGTAATAACATTTCTAAACTTCAGTTTGGTAATATACGAAGGACTTTGATGCCATATTGTGTTAGCTTTGTGGAGCTGTAGATAAAATTCATGTCCACGAAAGCCGGATCAGGCGAAGGGGCTCGGGTCGAAAGGTTCTTACACCTCGTAGCCGCCTTGCATCCAAACAAACAAGAAAACAAGTAATAGCAGATGGGAGAAGGCACATCGAAAGCTTTATATAGCGAAAGATGTCCATGAAAGCTGGAAGAAAATAAAGTGTATGTGCGTCGATTCCACTGACACGGCCTTCACACAACATCTTTTGTCCTTGGAGGTGAGACGAAGAATGGGGTTATAGTATTTACACTGATTATTGGTTTCCCTTTAGCACTATGATTCTTTGTCGTCAGCTTAGTGTGCGTTTTATTTTGCTATTCGAGTTTTTTATCCGTCAGTTCAGTTGCCATATCATGTAATTATGGCTTTCATTCAGTGTAGGGACGCACAAGGAGCAAATTATTGGCTTCAGCTTTGAAACGTGGCAGGAAGCGTCTCGATTTAGCTGTTGAAGCCCACGGTAGATGAGAATTTTTGTTTGGTAAAAAAGAAGGGCTGAACTTTTTTTTTGTTTTATTTTTTTCTGATTAGAATAGGGTCAAGCATGATAGATCGATCTGCTCAGTTTATTTCACATCATTTGAAAGCCAATTTACCGGTACATTCATTTGCCATTCATTGAGCTATCTTTCTGCACAGAGTACAGGTAACATTTTTGATCAAGTATTTTGAAATAAACTATGCAACTAATACTCTATCAAGCAGTTGATATATTTTGCAAATAATAATAATAATAATTAAATAATAATAAATAAACAGTAAGTTGTGTTCATTTTAGTCAAACAGAAACCACCTGGTAAAACTATTTGTGTTAGCACGGATCACTTTTGGCATACTGGTCCTTTGGAATGTGCAAACAGTATATCTCTGATGTACACATGTCAATGACAATTCCCTTCACGCAAGGTTTATACATCAGAATCAACAATGATGAGCACAGCAGTATGATGATAGTTATTATACTGTAAATGAAGAGATAAATTATGTTGTCATGAAGTATGGGTATGATCATTGTTGAAAACTTTAAAGGACACTGCAGGTTGGCACTAGTAGTTCAGTAACTCATGGGTTGTTGTTTAGTCAATGTTTGCTATTGGTACCAACTGGCAGAACTGTTTGGCTTACAAAAGGAATTATTGCATAGAGGGTCACCTCAAATGAACAATCACAGACCCTGGGCAGTCAATCACTGTCCTGGCCTAGGTTCATCTGCTGAATGTAACACTAGTGGAATATTGCATTAAACTAGTGATTACTGTTGATAGTAATTATTAATAATTTTCCTGTCTTTTCATATTTACTGGCCCATAACCTTTTTTCTAGGGAACAAGTTTACAGAGCAAGGAAAAAGTTGACTATCCTTGATTGGAATTACTGGTATCATAATGGCTTTTCATTTTCCACCACTGAGGATCATGCTGACACCATCATTGCAAGAAAATACAACCAGAGAACAAAATCTTGGGATGTGAGGATATTAAAGGTTTCCAAAGATTGTGGATATATTTGGATGCTGATGGACAAAATGTTCAAAGTTTGCATTGATGACGACGACTATTTAATCACTCGTAAAGTTTGTCTGGAACCTGATGATCCCAGAATCATTTCGCCAACAATTGTTGAAAGTGAACCTCTTCCAGCTCATGAGCTCCTGGCAAGATGCAGAAACAGATTTTCACAAATAAGCAGCTCATAGAGATTTAAATGCAAAACTTTCAGCTACTGTAAAACCAGGAAAAACATAAATGCCCTCACAATGTGTTGCAGTGATGAAATTACTAACAGTCAGGTGTCAATGGAATGGCTCAAGTCAAGCTAATAAGCCTTGCCTTTTTGCTTCAGTTTGGGTAGTAACTTGAAGTAATAATTATATTAACTGTTTTTCTCTCCAAGTTTTGTGGGGTCATTGTGGCATGTAGCACTAAGCCAGCGTTGAAACCAGGACAAGATATACAGTGTATGACTTGACAGTTTTCAACCCAAGATAAGGGCTGACCATACATTACACATTATAGCTTTGAAATCGTTGTTGGAGTTTTGTCTCATGGTAATATATTGTATAACTTTAGAATTTTGTCTCCTGGTGTGATTTCTTATTATGTGGTTTTGTACATGGCAATTTTAGTGCATATCTTTTGAATACTGAAATAATTTAAACTACAGTGAAAAAAAAAACAGTGTAAATACAAAAAATGGAAATTCCAATTCAGTGCTATGATATTGGGAAACTGACAGTTATTGTAAAAAGTGGTGTTGAGAGTAACATGTGAATACAGATGACAGACAAGCAAAATCAAATTTTATTATTGTTCATATACATGTCTGCATCAAATTATTTGAAGATGTGAAAGCATTAATTATTATTCTAAGACATTTTCCATTCTTGCAAAAGTTTAAGTCAGTCTAAACCAGAAGAAATGGTGTCACAAATAAATGTAATCTAAATTGCCTTTAAAAATAGTTTTTATCCTAAACCAAAGTTTCACAACAAGGCAACTAAAACAAGTCAGTTATTGGGGGGGATGGTATGCTCAAAATAAATATTAAAAGAGGGGATCCTGAGATTTCCTGATATTTTTATTTGGGAGTGGAGGTTCCCTTTAATGAAAACCACACACTCTCACTGTGGTTTTGTGTCTGCTATTACATATGTACTTCCCAACATTTAGACAGTTTAGAAACCCATCTAAACACCTGTTGCTTAGGGGGTAGTGTCTTCTAGTACAAAGTACATGCACACAGCAGAGGGAACAACTTTCTTCTTCCTTCTTCCAAGGGCAGTCACCTTGTGTATCTAGGATGTATAAATATTGTGTTCAAAGAGAGTTTTCAAAAGTGCCTTGTTTGTGAAATACAGTTGCATCCCCACATCCTTTGTTTTGATGTGCTGGCTCATACACCTGTAGTACGGCAGTTACCTTATTTGCCCAATTCAGGAACTGGCTTTTGGTCAATAGACCTGTTTCATAAATGGCCACCACCTTTACAGTTTTTTGTATTTATGTTAATTACACCTACTTCCTTCATTTTTAATATTCTTTTGAAAGTTGCTTGTCATAGCAAGACTAGAAAGGCTTGTTAGCTAAAACAGAAGAACATTTTATTTGGCAGGCATGAAATAGATCTATACAAATGTAGGTTGTCCACTTGACTATGGTACGTCTGCAAGTCAGGTGCTGACATCTTCATGGTCAGAGGCATTTTCATCTTGTTCCATAAGAAGGCAATCAGTATAATCCATGCTTCCCACTCCCTTCTGTAGTGCCTTTATGGCCAGTTTCCATGCCATATTTATCAACTCCTAGGGAAAGAGACTTTATTAATGTGGTACATTGCAATTCCGTGAAAGAAGTCCTGCCCTCAAAGATTATTGATTTTATGAAGTGATGATGTACATACATGGAAGAGAACTCCCCACAAAGACTTCCTGGAGAAATCGTGAAGCGTGATATGCTTATCAGCTGAACGGTGAAATTGACATTATACAGGTGATTTGGCAGAACAAGTTACTGCAAGTAAAGCAACCAAAATATATTTGAATGCATGGAGATTTTCTAATATGGCGTGTATTCATCACTGATTGTACATTCTGAATGTTTCATTTCTTCTAATTCTTTTCTTCCTCGCTCATCAAATGTTCTTGATTTCCCTGAGGCACATTTGCGACAGCTGTTTTTTACTAGCACTTTCTAATTGAGAAAATCGCAGTGAACTCGAGTACAACCGGTTAACAGGCCTTGATAAACAACTCAGCTTGTCTGTTCGGCCTGCCGGAAACCGCAATCGCTGTGAACAAAGAGTGTTGAACATATATTATCGCCCACCTTGTTTCTGCATGGTTTCGTCGCTCTTCCACATATGCAAGTCTCTGTGTAAGATAGATATTTTCCTACAGTTTTCCACGGTCATCCCTGACGTTCAACTGCAGAACACTCGAGGCTACAGTACGACAAGTGAAGAATTCCATTGAAAAAAAAGGCCTGGAAATTTCACAAATGGTTCACATTTTTGCCCGAAACAATTTCATCGAGTTTCCTTACGTTTTTCTCCTAAGGGCTCGGCGGAAACACTGCTTGTGCTTCGCCATTTTATTTCCAAGATACATCCAACGATAAATATCTCATCTCGCGAGTGTCGTGTGAAGATTTCTATTGGTTGAAAATTGTGTGGTTGTCAATCAAGCTCACACATGCGCTTTATCGTGACACAGGCCCTTTAAGACCATTTGAGGGGTCACCCACATGTCGCGCTAGCAGAGGCCCTTTGGCTCACACGTTTAATTATTTTGTAATGTCCTGTCCCATTTTAAGGTCTTTTAGTCTTTTAAGCTTTCGTAATAAATTCAGTTTAAAGATAACAAAACACGCTCTTGAGTAAAATTCACTCGTTTCTTCTTTAAATAAATAGTCGGAAAAAAACTAACTGCAAATTGCTCTGACGGACGTTTTCCAGCATGTCTAGCAGTTGGACTAAGCAAACGTTTATTGCACATACAAGAAAGGACTAAAGGTGTTGTTTCCGCTTCATAACGTGACGGTCTAATCTGATGCCAGGTCAAAACATTGTTTGGCTTTGCGTTGCACCAGAAAAAGGCAAGCCAAAAGACAGATGAAGAAAAAAAATAACATAGTGTTTATATATAACTATGAATCTAATTCTCATTGAAAGATCTTAAAAACACGAACATTTTTGCAGTCTCTAACGTTTTGTCAAAAGGAAGAAATTGATCACATGCTAGGCAACGGTAAAGGTGCACGTGATCACCCTGTGTCAACTGAATGAACTACGGGAAAGAATGTTTCAGAGTAGAACAACGTACTAAAGGTGTTGTTTCCGCTTCACAATGTGACGGTCTAATGTGATGCCAGGTCAAAACATTGTTTGGCTTTGCGTTTGCACCAGAAAAAGGCAAGCCAAAAGACAGATGAAGAAAAAAAATAACATAGTGTTTATATATAACTATGAATCGAATTCTCATTGAAAGATCTTAAAAACACGAACATTTTTGCAGTCTCTAACGTTTTGTCAAAAGGAAGAAATTGATCACATGCTAGGCAACCGTAAAGGTGCACGTGATCACCCTGTGTCAACTGAATGAACTACGGGAAAGAATGTTTCAGAGTAGAACAACGTACTTTTTAGCGAAGAAACTTCCGTCGTTAGTTAATTTTGTTGTAATATTTAACTGAATATTTAGATTTCTTCAGTCGGGTCAGGAAGCCTTCTTTGTCGGGTTCCTGAGAAACGTATCTATTTTGACTTCAGGGTGAACTATTTACACAATCGAGAGGTTGAGTGGCCGTGTAATTGAAAATCTAAACATCTATGAGATACAAAAACAGACTTGCGAATTACCGCAAATCACAATGCTGACAAGCACAAAAGGGAAGAAATGGTTAAGTAAATATTAAGTTTGTTACTATCTGAATGTATTTGGGTCAGAGTATTAGAAAAGGGATATATTGTCACGCAAATTATGTAATTTCATGACACTCAAAATTCGCAAGAAGCGCGAGTTTCATGTACACAATCTTCGCACTAGCAAGTCGCAGCAATAAAATTGGATTAACCTGGAAGTTAAAAGAATATTGTTGGCTTCCCAAATAAATTTCATCTTGCACTACAATGACAAAATCATTTGTCAGAGAAATAAAATTCCTTTCTCCTCGTGTATCACATTTCAACGCACGTATGCAAATTTGTTAACTCGTTTTTAACCCGATTCCCGGGAAAAATACATAGTAATAGCAAAAATATTATTTCTCGTCAAGTGTTGCATCTTTTATCTTCAAATAACAGCTAAAAATAAAGATTTTTTAACGATCTATCCGTCGGCTTCCTGGGAGAATACTCTCTAGAGAGTAAAGGAACTTCCGACGTTAAATAAGGTGTACCTTTACCTAGATATTTTTTTCATAATTTAATATTATCTGTCAAAATTTGCACAACAGTCAAATCATAAAAATAGCACCGCACGGGACAAATTTAGTCGCATTACCTCTTCGTCGAATTCTAATGCTTAACACAGGAATTTTTAGTTATTGTGAAAATCTTTCTATATTTGTTAGCAATCATCCTTTCAAATTTCTGAGAAAGCGACCGGTCTGCGAATATTTTACGAGTTTCTTTCAATGGGATGTCAAAAGGCGAAGTGGATGTTATATGCATAATCGGGCAAGTTGCGCGTGTGACCCGTTATAAATCTTTTTTCACAAAATGTTCCCGAATCGTCAAGTATCACCACAGAAGAAACGAAAATCATTCTAAAAGCTTATTTTACGCAAAAAGTAGGTTCTGTATGCATATTTGAGTGTGGAAATCAAGTTTACAGCAGACGACAAATGCAAACTTACGAGCCATGGTATATTCAAGTATATATTCAATTAAGTTAACACAACAGAAAGGAGTCGCTTACCTTATATTTTGACACGAAAATGCTTTACTATTGCCATAAAAACTATCCAGTTAAGCTCGCATATTACACATGATGAATTCATAAAAGCCACCATTTTCCAGCGAAATGCTTTTTGAAACAAACAACATATGTGCTATAAGAGGCAAAAAACCCTTCCTATTTCATTTAATACGTGCGTGAAGACAAGAAACTCAATCGTGTCAAATTACACTCCGTGTCAAAAACGCAACACGGTAAATAAATTTCCCACGAGTGTTTAGCATCAAACCCCTCACAGAAAAACCGTTTACTTGAATTATCAAGCAAAAAATGGGCAACAAGCTTTCTTTCAAATAATTTTTGACTAACAGGAATTTGTGAAATTTCCAATTGTTAGCAGAAGACTGTGCAGAATTGAGTACAGATCCAAGTCTCTGTTTTGTTAAACCCATAAGTTACTAGAGAATTTTCCATTTGATTTCAGCCTTGTACAAAACACCACACTCGTACAATATTAGAACTACATCTCACTTTGATTACGGCTCGACGGGCGACAGATTGTTGTCGAAGTCCATTACTCGTCGTTTTTAAGATTCCAGATTTTTTTTTTTCTGCGCCTTTCTTGTTCAGTATCCAATTGACTTTCCATTATTAAGCTCCATAAGGGTATATTTTGCTTAAATATCCACTAAAACGCCATTCGCGTTACATGGCTTTCGACGCCATTGCCGGTTACGTTGATCATTCTACTGTGTCCACCAGAGAAATCTACGCATTTCCCACTACCCTCTCGATCCTAAGACAATACGCGCAGAAAGCTCTATGCATAAAGACACCACTTAGCAGGGGAGAGACAGGCAAGACTTTTACCGACACGGAAAAAAAAATAATAATAATCTACCCATTTTCCGACTGGTTTGCCATAGGCAACCCAGTAACTAGACCCTCCGTGAGGGTACACTGGGTTGCCTGTGGTACGTGCAGCGTTCCAGGCAATTTTTTTCAAGTTGGGGGGTCATTAAAGATCATTTAAGGGCTCACCCAGAAGTCATACCAGCAGAGTCCCTTTGGCTCACAAGTCCTCACACGTTCGTACGACGAAACAGATCCTTTTCTGAGGTTAAAAACCTGGCTACCGGCCTATTAATTAATCATTTGTCAGAAAGAAGAAATTCCTGTCCTCTTTAAAAAAATTGACACGCATTGCTTACGTGTGGTAGTGAAGTAACACAGCGATTTATTCCATAATGTCAACTGAGCTGTGTGTTGTCTTCCAGGAGATTCAAGTTGTCCTTGCCTATCATTGTAGTGCCATGGTAGAAGTCTTGGGTAAATAGCCTGAGAAGACATGTGGTTACTAGCAAAGTACTGAACCCAGAAAGATTGAAGAAAATAAATGGGAAGTGAAAAACATTGTCTTCTGGGATGACATGTTGACAGTTGTCTTTGCGTAATATGTAGGTCTAACAGTACACGATATTGTTTTGGTATTGTCTATCATTGTAGCGCCATGGTAGAAGTCTTAGATAAATAGCCCCTTGAGAAGACATGTGGTTACTAGCAAAGTACTGAACCCAGAGAGATTGAAGAAAATAAAAGGGAATCGAGAAACATTGGCTTCTGGGCTGACTTGTTGATCATGCAACTTCTTTCCACTACAAGTGTAAGCGTGCACTGACAGCATCTGACAGCTTTGTAAACAAAAGTTGAAAGCTGAAATTATTCCCTGTCCGGCAGGGTTAGTAACTGGATTGGCGACCTAAGAAATACATCACTCAGTAACAGAAGCATAGGACCGAAAATTCTATTTTAATGCTATCAAATGCGAACCAAGCAAGATACAGATTTTGTTAGCTTGCTTTATGCAAAACAATTATTGATGTAAAAGTAAATAAATATGGATACACAGTTTTTAAGAAGAGCAGAAGGAAGTTTCAGGACGGTCGATCGAGAATAAAATATTTTGCCATCGGTAACAAAATTTACGACATGAAAACAACATTAATTTTGAACCACGAATATAAAAAGTTACCATTTTGGGAGATTTTAGAATTCAGCGGGCGCAGTGATCAAGTTACCGCGGCATGTTTACTCGCGAAACAGTGAAGCATCTGTGTTAAATGATGCTTAGATACCGGGCTTTTGCTTTAGTTAGTTTTCGTTTTCTTTCAATTGTTATAAATTTTGACAAGAAATGTGCGAATTCAACACAAAGATCACAATCGCCCAACTCTCAGAGGTTGACCATTGTTTCTGGAAAATCAAAAATTTACTCTCCAAGACAAGGTTATTTATCATCAGGTAATTCCATCGTTTTGGTAATAGCAGCTACTTTATTATTCATCAGCGTCACAATCTTTTGCCGATTTTGGGGGTCATTTTGTTGAAACTCAAGCACGCTAACAGACCTGTTTAATTTCGTGACTTATGCGTTACCACAAAAATTCTCCTCGTATCACATTTCAACACATGTATGCAAATTTGCTAAGCTCGAAAATTACACAACATGATAAATTTACAAAAGCTGGAAATTTCACAGAAATATTTTCCAGCGAAATATTTATTGAAACAAGCAACATATTTGCTATAAGAGGCAAAAAACCCTTCCTATTTCAGTTGCGTGCGTGCAAGCGAAACACACAATCACAAAGCATATAACCTGCGATCAGGCTCTATTTTAGTTTCGCGTGGTACGTAATGTGGAGTTGGCGCAACGAAAAATAGAGCCTGACCAAATTCCTCTTCGAAATTCCTTCCGCCCACTTTTTTTGATTGATTGACATGTCCTTCATAGGCCAATCAAATTTACTTCCATTACACCAATACACGCGTGGACGGCAGATTCACGCTATTTTGTTTTGACCAGAGTTAATTACCGTGGGAGGAATATTATAAACGAATTCGAAAGTTACCATTGGCTTTAATTTGAGAAAAACAAATAAAGCATGGGGAATGTTTTCTACCGCTATATTGCGGCAAAGGCCGGTGTAATTTCCCCTCCGAACTTCACTGAATATGCATCCTATTTAAGCTTGACATCTTAATTTGTAATTGAGATAACCTAGCATTTTGTCGTTGGACGGTTTGGCAATAGATTTTTAAAGAAAAAAAAAAGAGAAATACATTATTCCTTTAACGTGTTTGTCCATGAAGGTTTCTTTGGTGATTTTTTCGGGTAATATCTTCAGTTGCAGTGTATTTCTAGAATTGCGCGCAGTAAAATCATGATAAGTTTGGCTGTTAATTTTTTGATGGAGTACGAACAGTAAGATGCACTCGCAAAGTTTCTTTTATTGTTGTACAATTGATCTCACTGGAAACATGCCATTTTAGTTTCTGGAGTGCGAGTTTTAAGTTAAATCAACTGGAAATATTATGAAGTGTGCAAACAAACCGTGTCATGTACAGTAAATAAATAAAGCCGTTTGATACACAGATATTCAAAACATGCAATCGTGTAACTTGCGATTTTATCGGCATCTCCTCCTGTTGATATATATGTCCCTTGTCTCATCTAGGAAACCAATATGCATCGGCTTTCATTGCCATTTGAAAGAACCAGCTATTTAGCTTTCAAAACATCAGGGAAGTTTGTGCCAAAGTACTTTCAACCATATGGCCACAGAGCTCGACAACGGAATCGCTAATTTCACTCGTTCCAGAGATTCAAACCCGATTCTGGACAAGTTATGAGATGTTTCAGATGGCATATCTCCATTTATACAAATACAATCAAGTTGCACCGTCCACGGCATTGTAAGAACAAAAGGGAGCAAATTTTTTCGTACACTTATGGCGGATTAGTCTCGAGGACTTCGCGAGAGCTCCGCGCAATCACGATGGCATTTTCACTTCCGGCGTTTCAACAGCCAATCAGACCACGAGTTTGGTCGGCCAAAATTTGGCCGACCGTCCGGAATTCTTGAGAGACTTTTGGTCAGGCCCAATTTTAGCGAGCGACGACATAAGAGAACATATGGGCGAAGCTAAAAATGGGCCTGATCGCAGGTTACAAAGCATATGCAATTAAATAAATTTCTGACAGTTCACATCAAACCCCTTTCGAAAGAACCTTGACCGTACATAATAAAGCACAAAAGAGACATCAAGCTTTCATTCACATTCACTGTCACATTTCCAATTTTTTTTTAACCTTTGCAGAATTGAGTACAAAATGAATGTTACTTGCCAGACAAACAGGCAAACTTTAAATAGATGCGACTTCAGTAAACACTGTGAGACACAACAGAGATCACAGATCTACTTGTGGTGTTCGATTCCTTCTCTGTCTTTGTTGCACCCGTAAGTTACCAGAGAAATTTCCATTTGGTTTCAGTGTTGTACGTAACACCACCTTGGCGAAATATTAAAAGTACAGCTCATTTTGATTTCGGCTCGACGGGCGAAAGATTCACGCTGTCGAAGTCCATTACTCGTCGCTTTTAAGATTCCAGATCTTTACGTTCTGTCCAGACGTTTGTCGCCTGTCTTGACGTTCCATTCTTGAGCTCCATATGGGTATATTTTCTTTAAAGATGTACTAAAACGCCATTCGCGTTACAATGACTTCCGACGCCATTACAGGTTAATTGTGCAGAGCAAGCTACGCATTACCCCAGCTCCCTCAAACCTAACAAAATACGCACAGAAGACTCTATGCACAAAGACACCACTTAGCAGGGAAGTGACAGGCAAGACTTTTCCCGACACGGAAAAAAATAACAAAAAAACCCACGAAATTAAACACAGATTCCGATTGGGTTTGCCATACTGGCAACCCAGTAAAAATAAATAAAACAAACAAACTAAACGCAGACCCCGACTGGGTTTGCCATATATACTGGCAACCCAGTAATTATCTCTTAAAAATGCATGGTTACCCCCAATTTTCTCTTTGGATACCAAGATCACTTACTAAGATCTACTATTTCCGGATAGTTTCAAACCGCGCAAAAATATCCCTGTATTAATAAGCACTTCCCATAGGAAATCCGAGTGTCTCGAGATGCGCAGAACGTATGCGCAATAACAATAGTAGGCGCCGTGCTTTTCTTACGTCACGGGGGAATAAAGTAACTCGACTTTGAGACGAGGCTGTTGTGACACGTATTTACTCGAGGTTGTTTTTCCAACGAAGGAGAAGGTAGAATGGGCTGATTCGAGTTTGAGAAAGGACAATTGTTACCTTTTTTCAACAAAATGGTAGGTCTAATTTTCACTTTACGCTTTCAGCTGCTTATTTCCGCGAAGAAGCTGCAATTTAACGCTCTTCCCGACGCTCGTTATGTCATCTTAAATCTGGCATAAGTGACCTTACTATTAATGTGTAGCTATGAAAACGAAAAATGGCGAGGGACCAGTAATACGAATTTTAGTGAAAAAGATTCCGCGGAAAGCAAATTTCCATTTTCTGTTCGATTCCGCGTTAAAATGAAAAGATTAGAAAGAATGCTCCGGGCAAATCAAACGAGATATGGCTTCCGGCTTTTGTACACATATGCAGACAGCAGCAAGTCGCCGTTTAATAGATGAATTTCAAGACACGCATGAAAAATAAGTTGTGTTTAGACTAGTTCGAGAACTAAATCAGCGATTTCAAGTGTCTTTGAAATTGTTAGACAATCTCATCCAACCGTCATCATGAATACCAATGGTTGTCGCTAGTCTCGTAACACAGTAACACAGTTGGGTTTGGAAGGTATGCTTAAAACATTTTTATCATTTCATAGGAGGAACAAAGAGCTCTGGATTCAGGTATTATGATTCTTTCGTTTTGTAAATTTCGTTTCATTCAACTGACAGCCTTTCTTTTGCCGAATTTCATTTCTTTATATGCTAAAGGTCTATCTATATTATATTAATTTGACTAGCTTATATATGTCACATTGGTTTAAGGTTGAGGCAATCGTTTGCCTGCCATCAAAAATAAAACCAAGAAGACTATACTGGTGTTCCATGCTACTAAACATTGCTAAGATCTTGACTGACGTCTGTTACATGTTACCTGCTTTACCAATTGCTGGGTTTTCCGCGGCTTTCACATCAGACTTCGACTGAAATGAAGGTCAACAAAGCGAACTGCCAAGAATATTGACAGTGAAGAAGTTGAGATTTAATGCAAATATCAAGTAATGAAGCATCTTGTATCATTTGCAGATGATCCAGAATACCAGAGTGTATTTGCTGCCCTGAATGAGCTTGCCTTGAGTTCTTTGAAACCATGTTTCAAAGAAAAATGTTTTCGGGTAATTTGATCTTGGTCTTTTCTGCCGAATAGTGCTTTCAGGTGGCTTCATATGCGGCAGGTTTAAAACACAAGTCACTCGTTACAAGTCATTTTTTTACCTTTACTTCAGCAACCCAAAACCTTCAAATTGGCTAGCCTTAGAACTAAACTGAAACCTTGTTTTTAGGCCTAATGAGGCCCCTACGTTTAGCATTAGTAAAGGTTTTGTAGCGACTGACCTGATATAAGTAAAGGTAAAGTCTGCTTACGAGCAGCATGAAGCGACTAGGAGTATTTCTACTCCCCCCTGGATGGGATGCTAGTCCATCGCAGAGTTACCCCCAGCATTAAATTCGCCCATACCCATTTATACACCTGGCCCCAGTTGTTCAAACGATGGATAGCGCTATCCGCCGGATAAATCACTATCCAGTGGATAAGTAATAGCGAAATCAATTGCGTTATCCATTGGATAGTGATTTGTCCGTATCCACCTTTTGAACAACTGGGGCCTGGGTGGAGAGAAGCACCGTGAGAGTAAAGTGTCTTGCTCAAGAACACAACACGATGTTCCCAGCTAGGGCCCGTATGGTGGGTGGATGAGATCAAAATTAACAATACCAAACGGAATGGTGTATCATCGTAACGAATGTGTCATGTCTAAATTGAATGGGCAATGTTGAGTGGCACACTTTCGAAACCGGAATGGTGTAGTATCGTAACAAATGGATCATGTTGAAATTGAATGGTTGATAAAACTTAATTAGCATACAGAACAACTGGCCGAAGGCAAACCAGTTGGCTATTTACAAACGCAGCCAGGAAATGGGGTGTTACGCGGAAAACTAAGACCCCTTGTAAACAGTGGAAAGTACGAGAAAGAAACCCGAGAAAACTTACAGCTAGTCAGAGATTTGGGCGCTGGATGTTGTCGCTCACTTTAATATTGGCACGGAAACTAAAGATAGGGTCTTTCAAATAGCGAGAAAGTCAGTCTGTTAACCCTTTGGTTGAAACCACTGAAAATGTGATGCACGAATTATTTTGTTTTGTCAGTACAAATTTGTTATTCTACACACCATCAAAACAAGTCCACTATTTAGCCGTACGTCACGCAAACAATGATGGCCATGATGTCTGTTTGGGAACTGAATAGTTTTACATGCAGGACATAAGTGATTCTCTGTAAGTTTCTCGGTATTTTCCTCACTCACACGCTTACTTTAATTCGCTATTTCATTGCAGATATCAAGGACTGTCCTTGGGGATGGGGGGAGTGGCAAGGGATTTTCTAGTTTTTAATTTATAACGGAATTATTAAAGTTGTTATAGTTTCTGTTATGACATGTCTTGTTTCTGTTTATACTGATTGCAATTTTTCTTATGAATAATGCGTCAAAGTACCAGAATAGCGTGAAGTACCCCCACCCCCTAACAGATGATATTCCATATCTTCATTGTAATAAGCTGAGAAATAAGATTGTGAGTGAGGCAAATGCTTACAAATAAGTCCTAAATGTAAAACTATTTCAGTCCCCTATCAGACATAATAATAAGATTGACCATCTACGGCATCCCTTTATTGTTTGCGTGACATACCGTGAAATTTGATAGTGGACCATGTCAAGGGGATCTTGTTGTCATTCCACACTGTATGCTGTATGCCTTCCCAGGTGTTTCATTGGGAGTTTTTGATTGAAACGATTGACTTGATTTATCACTACTTTTACTTCCTGTTTGGATCTCAATTACAATAGTTTTAGCAGATAGTGTGTAGAATAACGAATGTGTACTGAGAAAACAAAACAATTCGTGCATCACATTTTTAGTGGTTTCAACAAAAGGGTTAACAGACTAAACATTCATCAGTGACATCACTGATGAAGGCAGGCTTAAGAATAGCCGAAACGTCTGTTGAAAATATCAAGAGTCAGAGGCAAACCTTTTTCCATAGAACTTATGGGTTAACAGACTGACGTTCTCGTTGTTTGAAAGACCCTATCTTTAGTTTCCGTGCCAATATAAAGTAAGCGTCGACGAATGACACTGTCTTTTTGTCCCTCACACAACATGCAAAGCGTGTCATGGCGTTACAGTACCGCTCAAAGGTAAGTTGACAGTCACTCGCGAGTCGCGAAACTCGACTCCAGACTCGATTCTCGATCTTCGAAAATTTTGAGAATCGAGTCTCGAGTGGAGTTTCGCAACTCGCGAGTTGAGTCTTTCGAGTTTCGAGTCGAGAAAAATAATGAGCTTGATGCTTGACTGATCTCTCGAGAAATAAATTAGACAAGCAAAGCGCAGTTGAGTGTTGTACATGCTCGGATATCAAGTGCGAATAGTTCTGTTGACGAAATATGCACACAGTTCCTGTCGCTCGATCCTTTCCTCAAAAGGATCAATGAATAATCTGTTGCGATCATTTACAAAACGGCTCTCTTCACAATCGACTTGAACATGTTCGATTGGCTTAAATCCCAGGGTAAATACTGGTACTTACTTATGATGTTGACTAACCACGTAAGTTGACACTTGTTCACAGCGGATCCAGGACTCTAACTAAAAAACAGGGAAACCTGTCGTGTACGGTTTGTTTTGAAATCACTTTTCGTGTGCTCAATAAAGGCATAGTTATCTTGAAGGCACACTGTTTCTTGTGCTTTCCCACGTGCGTGACTTATTCGGCAAGTTTACGATGTGTTCATTTATGCATATCAATGGCGTCAGCTTGATGCTAACCCAGGTCCCCGGAGCACTGCCCAGAATGCCATTCATTTAGGTTGTGAAGCATTCAATTTGGTTATGCCCCATTCACTTCGCAAGGATGTTTATGTCTCTCAATATATGCTTTTTCAGTTTTACCGACCATTGAATTTAAACAGGATCCCGTCGTTGCGATAGTACACCATTCGGTTCGGAAGTGTGCCACTCAACATTGACCATTCAAGTGAGAAATGATGCATTCGTTACAATGAAACGCCATTCAGTTTGGTATTGTTGATTTTGACCTCATCCACCCGCCATAGGCCCGAACCCGGACCACTCGCTCCGGAGTTGAGCGCAATAAACATGAGGCCACCGCGCCTCCCACGTCACTTTAAACCTGTCGCTTAATTTGGCCCGCACGAAATTTTGGCAACAACCAAGTTATAATGTCTACGTTTGGTGTAATTGTTCTTTATTTGCGGACAAGTTTAGTCCATTCGCCGGTTAGTGCAATATTTCATTCCCATAACAATTTGTGAAACACTTTTTCAGGATAAGACTTTGTCTTTCGTGGAAGAAAAGGAAGAGTTAAAAGGTATTCTAAAAAAGGTAAGAGCGGGTGATCACCATTGCAATTTCAGTAGAATGCTCACCTGATGTAATACCGCAAGATTTGAAACTGTAAAACGCATTTAGAGAAATGATTAAGCAAAAAGATAATTTTATTTGGTCTTAACTGAAGAAGACATACATGCATCACGACCTTAAAGTTTTTGAGACCTTGAATGAATCTTGACACTGATCATTCCACATGTTATTATTTTACAGGAACTGGAATTACCTTTCGGTCAAACCTTTGAGTTTAGTCGGCTTTGGTTTAAAAAATACCACGGAAAAGACTGTGATACCAAAAAGGTGAGACTGAAAAAGCCACCTTTATAATTCAGTAATAACATTTTTATTGTATGAATATAATTTAGTTCTCTTCAAAATTGATGGTGCTCTAATTTGCAACAGCCCTGAAACCAGGGCTCGGAGATGAAAC
>OX421447.1:62806998-62819498 GCA_949126865.1 Montipora capitata | reverse complement strand
TGGACGAGAGAGTCTGGTTTCTTGTTCCTCGTTCCTTTCAATCAAATTTTTGGTGTGGAAACCATTTGAACAGCTTTGGCACCCAAAAGAAGCACGCTTTCCAAATGTTTGACGTAATTGTTAACACGAGGTTTCCAAACCAGAAAAAAGCAGGGGCACTTGCCATTCAATGAAACTGTCGAAAATAATTCGATGGAACAAGATCTTTCCTTTCGAAAATTTACAACAGCTTCTAGATCAGGAAGCCACCCTTGCCCTTTGTATGTTTGAAGTCACAGCACCATGCTTGAAAGCGAGGCAAATTTGCGTCCACTTATAACATAAAATTTGCTCGGTACAAACGTAGACCCAATCTCGTACCCAGAGTCCTCGGGCTTTTTGGCCAGCGGGTGAGCGCCCGGAGAGACTCTGGGATAATCGACTCCATTTTCCCAAAAAACGTGGGTTCCGGTCTGATTACGTATGCTTGAGTTTAAACGGAAGCAGAAAAGAGAAAACCGTAAACAGTAGAAATGGCGGGTTGAAAGTGTTCGAGAAACAAAAATTTTAGCCTTACACACAAAGAAACTGGAGAATTGATCATTGGCTTGCTGTAAGAGCAAGTGAAGATTAAACCTCTAACGCTTTCGGTGAGTGTATTAGTGTTTCAGCGTACATTCCATCGTTCAGAATGCAATGAGAATGCCATCGTGCAAGCAAAACGATCGACAATTGTTTTTGTGGAAACGACACAAATGTCCTCCTCTTCTACAATTTGGTGTTTCCGTAATTCTGAATGGCTTCGACAAGACCTTATTCCACGGATTTCTCCTCAAAGAGACAGATGTAATGTTTTCCCACGGTACTTTTGCAACAGCAACAGTAATCCGGCACTTTTTAGCAGCGTGGGAAAATTCCCGTGCGGTATATGACATAATTCAAACCTCGTCGTTTTATTATTTTTGTGATTTATATATTTCTGAGGTAGAAAAAATCAAATTGTTTTAGATTTTGAATCTCCCTCCAAATTCTGGGGCCTGCAAGCGGCCAATCAAAAATATAGTTCAAGTCGATTATCCCAAAGTCTCTCCGGGCGCTCACCCGCTGGCCAAGAAGCCCGAGGACTCTGGGTACGAGATTGACGTAGACCAATACCACCACAGGGGTACCAATACACGATTACGCTTGCGTTCTCCTTCGTCGAACGCAATCATTCACTGTTTGACTAAATCACTTCAAAAATATCAAACCATTTATATGGACCGTATCATCTCTAAATAATTAATTCTACCTTGCAAAGATCACTAAACCATTTGCGTTTTGCTTATATCGTTTTGTTGCAGTCATTTTGGCAGTGATCTTGCTCTCCAAACCATATCTTGAACATTTGATAGTTTTTCGAATGTGACAAAATGCCTTGTAGCGTTGCTCGCAAGACTCAATGCTGTATCGTTGATTAAGGATGAAAGTGAAATTTCAACTTAGAGCCATGGGACCGATTTTAGCATGGAGTATTTTGTTGGGAAAGGACAAAACATGGACCCCTGGTCCGTGGATCCCCTTGTGGACCGTATTCATGGACCCCTATTTTTTTGCTAAATGTTAATGAGCTTCTTAACCGTAGGCAAGAGATTGTACGTGCCTGAAAAAAAATTGATCCGTCTCGCAAAATAGTAATTTTGGTTATAACAATCAGAGAAAGATATCGGACTTCCTTTTACATGAGTTTTATTCGAGATCAAACTAAACGATCGAAAGCCAAGTGATAATCACGCCACGCCGCCTCGGGTCACGGATTAAGTGACATGTGCAATCTGGCGTGTGATACAATGATTGGTAGATCAAACAAAGAGTAGTAGAACACAGAATGAAATAGCCATAACATGGTTATAGCTCAGTCACGCACCTTGTCACATCTTCCCTTTTCCCAACAAAACAAAACAGTCAAGAAAAATGTCCAATCTAA
This sequence comes from Montipora capitata, assembly GCA_949126865.1. NCBI lineage: Eukaryota > Metazoa > Cnidaria > Anthozoa > Scleractinia > Acroporidae > Montipora > Montipora capitata. The sequence continues at coordinate 62,817,553 of OX421447.1, read as the reverse complement.
TTAATGGGTGAAAAAGTCTTTTAGCCAGGCTGGTGGCTTGGTTTGTCGCTTCGTCCTTTTTGCATCTTGAGCTGCACACGCTGTTGGCTCCTTGGCTATGTGGGATCGGCCGGCTTTTCTCCCAGCTCGATTTCAGCGTCTGTTCTTGTTGCTTCTTCCTTTCTGATCAGGTGTCTACGGTTTCTTCTATATTCTCCATTTCCAACACGCACCTTGTAGCTCCGAGGGCCCGCATTAGCTACACAGGTTCTTGTTCAGGAGGTCGTTATCTTTGCATTGGGTAATATTTACGGCGAGACATGTCTTGATTCCCAGGATTGGTCGGACACTTAGCCTCATTGTCTACAAGGCGAAAGTCAAGAACGTAAGACTCGCCATTGCTCCAAACCCAAAGCCTAACTTGACCTAGTACCTTAACTTTAGTGTTCCCATACGCCACTAGTGCCGTCTGCTGCCGATGTACGTTTTCTGAGCTTCTTGTCGTTAGTTGCCTTTCGATATATGTGCAGTGGCAGCACATTGCTTTGTGCTCCAGTATCTGGTTGAAATCGCAAACAACTACCTGACTCAAAGTAAGCGTCTTCCGTTTGATACAATTCCTCAAGATCTTCTTCAAGTTCGGTAGTATCCACGTCCTACGATCTGCATTGCGACGTGAAATGATTTCTCTTTCCCCATTTGTGGCATTCCTTTCCGGGACACGATTCCTTATTTTCCGGATGTGTCGCCCTTGACTTGGTTGTTGTCTACGTCGTGAGTTCTTTCGAAATTTCTGCGGCTCGCGCTCCTGTTCAACTTTATTTACATCCGGCTCGACTTCACCTCCGACTATCTTCATCTGGGCAATGGTGCTTTCGGCGGCACGACAAATCTCGTCAGTCTTAGCGAGGCTCAAATTCGCTTCTCACAGTAACCTTTCTCTCACTGTGTTGTCGCAAATTCCGGATTTCATCCGGTGTGATAGAATCAAAATTACACCCCGATGCAATTTTTCGAAGCGCCGTTTTGTATTGTTCATATGTTTCTCCTGGTTTCTGCATTCGTCCGTTGAACCTGTCCTACTCGAACGGAACATTTTTTCGGGTTCGCAGCATTCGCCGAATGATTTTGTTTTCATCTCCTTCTTGAGCCCAGTCGCTGAATGTAGAATAAACCTCGCGGGCTTCTTTTCCAATGAACGTCAGCAGAGTAGCTACTTGAACACCCTGGGAGCTCTTGGTGAGCTCTGTAGCGAGGGAATAGTTCGTCGAGGCAAGTTGAAATCGTTTCCACTTCTCTTAAGCGTTAGCTGCGTCTATCTCCAACGGTGCTGGCGGAGGAGCGAAAATTCGTAGCCATCGCAAAGAAAAAAAAAGATGTCTGCTCGGGAACAATGAACATGATAACTCGTGATTAATTTCTGGCCGCCGCTGACACCATATAGCAATCAGAGAGCGATATTGGACTTGCTTTTATATGAGTTTTATTCGAGATTAAACTAAACGATCTTCGTCATGCATTCACTGCAATTTTAACCTCGGTAACTCGAACCTCCCGCTAACTCTAAGCAATTTTCGTTTCCCTTCAGGTAATTCTCCTGATTCTCGATATATTTTTACCCTCGCTAGCTCAAATCACGTCTGTTAGTACGTGACAAATCAAAACAAACGGTGTACCGCAGTCCAAGACATTTAATTCATTTGGAAGCAGCCCTGTAATCTTTTTTGCATTACACAAAATGCGGGGTCTTGATAAACTGCGAGCCAGCGAGCCACGCGAGTCATGCGAGTCTCGCATTTAAGTCTAAGCACCCATTTTAAAACGTTTAGCTCTCATTAACTGTGTGACTCGCATGGCTCGCCATTTTGGTTCGCATGACTTGCAGTCATGGCTCGCATATTGTCCAGATTCCAAAATGTGTTAATCCAGTGCAGGTTTCGTTGGTTTAGGGTGCATGTAATTCAGTTCCTGAATCTTCCTTCACAAAGGATCGCTGCTTAACTCCTTACTCCCTATAACTCGAACCTTTTTCAATTTCCCTTGAAGTTTCGAATTATGGGGAGTCGACTGTATTTTGTATTTTGATGTGATTTCAAATTTTGCTTGACTGAATTGATATCGTTGATGGCACCTATGGTCATTAATGTGCCAACCAGAGCCTCAATTGGCTGTTGACTGAAACAAAGGTTCTTTTGTTCCTGTGGTTGGCACTTTTGATTAACAAAAGCAGTTTTGTAAAATGATATCTTCGCTATAGACCTTATTCATAAAGGGCGGCCACATTTATAATTCTTTTGTCCACGTGCAAATTAGCCTACCAAGCCTCATTTTAGAGCAAGAATTCTTTTCAATTCACTGTATGGTATCGAGGCTTGGTAGGCTAATTTGCACTTCGACAAAAGAATTATAAATTGGCCGCCATTTATGAATAAGGTCTATAGCACGACGTTTAAAATGGGTATAAGGGATTTGGCACCTCCCACTTAGTGAAATTTTAATTAATCGTTATTTTGTTCCTGTGTGGTGTAGGAGTTGGAATTACCTTTTGGTCAGGCGTTTGAGTTTAGCCGACTTTGGTTTACAAAAAACAATGAAAAGGAAGGTAAGACTGTAGACTAAGTCCAGGATATCCTATACAAAAGTTTACCATAACACTGTATCACTACTATCCTTCTAAGTTGGTTGATGTCACTATCAATAAATTTATAACCAGTCTTACATTGGACATTGTACAAATAAACCAACAGGAGCAAAGATGCCCTTCATAAGATCGTGCTCCCCCTTGCTTTCGTCAACCATAAAATTACGGAGAACACAAGGAAACAACTGCAAAATCTAAGTTCAACTAATGGTGTGACAGTCTCTCTAACCACCTGTTTTTCGTAATCAGAAAGTCGGAAATAAGACTAAGACTAAAGAACCAAAACCAAAGATTGTTATGTGCTTGGTTTATGCGACATGGACTTTGTCAGTTTTACGTATGGACACCATTACCAACGCATTAACGGAACACACAAGCTCAAAATATTCTACTTGGAAACACACGACATACAAAAACATGGTCGTGAAACCAACCATCCGACACGGATCATTTTTCAGTCCTCAAAAAGTCCCGAAATAAATTTGGCTGCCTTGTTTATGAAATATTGTTTAAATAGGCGCGAAAACCATCACTAAACCTGCAATCAGACTCAATTCCCACCTAGCTCTTCTAGAAACACATTTACAAAATAAAATCGCACACACAGGATTGCCATCTAATGTATTCAATCTCAATTTTTTTATCAACTTCAATACTCAACGAATTTTTAATATTGATAATGACGTTAGATACATCGAAATGTGGAAAAACTTTACTCGTAATAGCCTACCTCATACGTACCCAGAAGCTAGCTAGTTGGGTACTTGCTTACCTACCTTCCAAATGGGCAATTTTTTAATTGAAACCTAACCAGTTGAGATTGGTTCTTGGGCAGTGTAAAACAGCAATAAGACTCGGCTGAAACACTGTTTCTTATTGAACTGAAGCTTTCTTATGTCAATCGTTTTTAGGGCACTCTAGATCAATTGATGTCTTTTCAATTTTTATAGAAGAAGCTCCCAATTTGCCAGCAGTGCAGAGAAAGCAAAGCAAACGCAATCGGCAGGAAGCAGAAGAGCCTTCATTTGAGGCAGCTAAAGAATGGCCAGCCAAGTGTAAACACGACATCCAGAAACAGGTTGGACAAGAAGCTACATTGGAGATAATCCCTTCTGTAACAGAACAAAGTTATGCGTATTTTAATGTCAAAGATAGCGTTAATCAAAGGGATGTCTCTGATATGACAACAACAAAGACTACTACACAAAACGAATGTCCAGTCCGTGGACAGTTGGTGGAGACCACAAAACAAGGAAAACCACCCAGTAGGTCAGTCATGCTAAAAGATGACCACTCTAATGCCATGGAAGACGAATTTAACTTGGAGAACGCAGACACCTTGCAGCAGGAGGAAAACAATGAGCCATTGGCTGATCATTCAGGTAAATTTTTAAAAGATTTTATAGATACATAAAAATGAAGATTGACTTTAATACTTTATCTTGCACGTGTAGTAGAATCTCGTAGTTTTTGGTGTTAGCTTTACGCGAGCGTTGCAGCGGTCACGCTATTAGGGTTGCATATTTTATTGTATTGACCCCAATGGTGACTAATCGTGCTCGAGGCCTTCGAGCGATTTTGAGCTTAGTGAAATGTGTAAGTAGGTGTTTCCAGCGAGTTGCGGAGCTACCATGCGCTCTTTGTTTGGAATAAATGCCTCGTGAGTAAATGTACATTTAATAAGTGTGCCCGCGTGGTTCTCTTGAGAAACTCACTGTTACTCAGGAACTCTTCTCTTTAAGTAGTTTTGGGTCGTGTGTGGGTCGCTTTTGTCGCACACAAACAGGACAACAATGGTAACAAAGAGGACAAAACCCAATCAGATGAGGCTTGCTGTTTGAAACAAAGCTGCAAACGCTGTATAGTAATATACAGGGATCAATTTGTTTCGTAAACCTATGGAATGTAGCCATATGGAAGAGTCCTTGAAATCTTCAAAGAACTATAAACCAAATCAACATTGCCATTAAAGCCCACCAACCACATTGAAAACTGACATTTTTTTTGTGGATCTTGGGCCTCTAACGCATACTTTACCGGTGAGATATGGTTTGCTAGTTTGAGTTTTCGTCACAAAATAATTGAGAACTCGTGGACACTTCGGCGTCCACAAAATATATCTCAAATTGAAGTGGATCAGTAGATGGGACCATGTATCATGCCATGTATCATTATTATGCATGATGACAATTCAAGCATTGATGCTCTATAGGTCATAGTGCTGAAAACACACAGAAACAGGGAATCATTTATGTGGCATTAGAGGCTACCCCTTCTCAAGATTACAATCCTCCTCCCCCTGAGAACAATGATGAGGACAACGTTGTTAAGACTGACAACAGTGATCAGCAGCAAGAAACAGTTTCATCAGCATACGAGAAGGAAAGAGAGGGTGGGGAAAGACCAGAAGGAGACGCAAACCAGACAGTAAACCAACTTTCGCATTCGCGAAGCAAATCAAAAAAGAAGAAAAAGAAGAAAGCTTCTACAGGGACAACAAGTAATGCAAGCACGGAAGGCATTGCCGAGAGTAAGATGGAAAAAAAAGAAGAGAAAAAGGGCAAGGTGTCTTTAGAAGGTATGTAATCCGGTCCTTCGATTAGCTCTATCACTCTGACCCCGAAAAGGAACCCTACTTTGAATGATGGGAAGAGGAAGGACCCTAAAACAAAATTAAAAGTAAATTTTTTTTAAAATGCTCGAGTACTCTTGAAGAGTGTATTAATTACTTTGTGAACTTGTAAGCGGGTAACTTAAGTCTTATTTTTGCTACATTTTTAGCAAAAGGGACATAATTAAAGTTATGCTTGTCGTGTATCGCGTGACTTAAAAGACGTTAGTGCATGTATGTTTCCGTTACCAGTTTCAGCACTTGGACTCCTTCAATTTGACTACTGTCTGTTTTGCTGTTATGTGGTCTCATCGATCAGTAGTCCATGTAGTAGGCAGGGAGGAGCGTGGAAAGGAAGGAAAAAAGAGAGCATATGGTCGACTTGTGTGCTTGTGTCCGCGCTAGTTTTACGGCTAGCTTTCCTCTAATTTATGTATTAAGAGGGCACGACAATATCAGTGCCTGTTGTATCCTACTTTTCATTTCGTACATTCATAGTGGAGCTCCTCGCGCCGAAGGACCATGGTAAAGAAAATATGGGGATCCCGATAATTTTGGTTTCGGTTATGTCATCATTGTACATTCGTCCCATCGTACAACTTTTCATGTAAGTCAACACGCCAAAGGTCGCACTGCTGGAACCCGCATTTTTTGCCGGGAATTTGCATGGCCAGCGTACTGCATTTGAGGCTGGTGTTAGCATAAAAGGCAAACATTTTTAAAACAATCAAAACCATGGCAAGCCTTTTTTGAAAATATGTCTTACAACGAGGAAAGGAGAGAATGAGAGAAAGAAAAAAAAATTAAGCAGGCGACAAGTAAGCGATACTCAGCGTGAAAGAGAACGACTGAGAGCATGCGAAAACAGGCGAAATACCAGTGACAAACAACGAGCATAGAGAGACAGCCAGAAAGGGCCGAAATGAAGAAACAAAATTATAGTAAAGTGCAGGGGAAGACAGAGCAAGCCCGAGCATGACTCAGAAAACAGGCTGAATAATGGTGACGAAAAATTAGTAGTTTTAAAAATATCTGAAAACAAAAACATAAATGATAATTGAGGATCGCGGCCTTCAAGTTTGTTTAAATATAAATATTATATTTTAAGTAATATTATCAGTTAAAGGAATTACCTTCTTCTATTGCTTGAATGAATCACCCGTTTTCAATGTATAGGTCACACGTCCACTGAGGTAGTAGCGGCTGAAGCAACCTCAGCATCAGATTCAGTTACTCTGCCTTTCAACAAGGTTGCTCCAAGCACAATACCACCTCAAAATTCTTTTTGGGAAGGTATGATTGATTGATTCATTCTGTTAAGTTGGGAACAGAAATATACACAACTAAATGTGAAAACAAGTGAAGACAAGTGAAAATGTGGTTCAGCTAGGAATTAAGATTGCCGCTCGGATGCCTTTGAACACGAGACATAAATGCACATACACATACACAATCACAATCACAATGTAGCCTTTTTTTCTTAAGTGGCACAATCTTGGAGAAAACCTGTTGAGACACAGATACATTTTGGGTACTCCAGAAAATTATCCGTTTAAAAGCCGCCCTCAAATCCAAAAAAGGCCATATTTGATTGGCTGTTGAAAAACGGTTTCATTTCCTGTTATTTTCAAATTCTGAACTAAAAATCGGGATTTCTTCTGAATTTTTATCTATACGACGTTGAAGAGGATCTAGAAATAAATCTTTTTACAACGTATCAGTTCCGTAACGTTTTTGAAATTTGAAAATACAGCAATTGTCACTCGCGTGACGCCAGTTTTGATTGAAATAGTATCTCTTGTTCTTTTTGATTCTCAGCAGTTTAAAGGTTTAGAGTGTATTCTGAGATGTGTTTATACTCATGTGTACTGTCTCGTGAGTGAAGAGTAAGCCCTTTCATGGCAAGGTGAACTCCAGTGTTTTCGTTGATTTCTGACCAGATCTATTTCACTGGCAAAAATCTTGTCATACAACAACAACAACAAGTTTATTTGTACCACACGTAAATAGGGATACACGAAATAAGTAATAGACGTAAGAAGGTACAATGCCCCCTAGAAAATAACTAAGACGCTAATCTAGCTAGGAGGCAGGATAAATAATTTTACGTCTAAAGGAAAAAAGTCGATTCAGGGAGGCACAAATATAATGACAGGCAAACAAAGAGTAGGACAACAGAAAAAAGAAAACGGAAAAGATGTCACTTTAAATGGACTGGAGTAAAGAGGAAGTATAAATAAGATAATTAATATGACGCAATAAGAGACTTTTTAAGGCAACACTTAAATTTGTGAAAGCGAAGAATTTTTAAAGATGCCTCAATATTATTCCAAAGAACAGCCCCCTTGAAACAAATGTTAAACTTCCCATAATTAGTCCTAGCAGTAGGAATACAAAATGCTGATTTAGAAGACAGTCTAGTATTATACTTGTGCCTACTTGCTATAGGAGTAAAAAAATAGTGAAAAGCAGAAGGTCACAAATTATGATAAAATTTAAACATAAAGACACAATTAAGATAATATATAATATCACGAAATTTCATAATGTACAAATGTTTGAAAATTGGGGAAGTATGAGCATTATAACTAGAAAAAGTAATAAGTCGAACAGCCTTCTTCTGCAGAACGATAATAGGATGTAAACGTGGCTTCATAGGTGTTTCCCCAGATCATAAGACCATAAGTTAGAAAAGAATAAAAAAGCGAGTAATACAATTGAATCAATATATCCTGGGAGACAAAAAGACGAAGTTTAGCTAAAATTCCAATGTCATGTGACTTCATAGGATCAAATTAAACATTGCTGCCATCGGGTGTAAATCAGACCTCCCTCGATAAAAAAAAAACTTTTTCAGGCCACTAAAACTGACGAATGTTTTGACTGCATAGTGTGTTTCTATGCCAGCGAGATTCTCGTTTGTCTCAATGATGCTACGAGGGTAATTTCTCCGGAAATTTCAAGGTCAGCGTGAGTCGCGGTTGCTGTGACAGTGTTTGAGTGGAAATTCGTTCGTGGAGCACGGCCGGCTAACGGATTACCATCTTGATTTCAATTCATGTGTTGAAAATCTTTTTTAAAATGTAGCAAAAAAGATGCTACTAAAATATTTACATGCTGTTTTCACGGGGGTCCACATCTAACAGAAAATGTTAAGATTTTTGCCATTTTCAAAATTAAGTTATTAAAATTGCCATTCAAGTGATCCATAGAGGCAAATTCATTAAGACTGACGAAAAAAAGCAATGCACAAGGTCTCTGAAAATTTAGAATTGTGTTTAGGTCTTCAAAAATAATTTTAAAGTGAATTTGGCAGCAGTATTAACCAATATCATACTTAACATGTCACAGCACCTTATATTGGGTACACTAGATGGAAACCTTTTAGTTGCAATTATATTTTGCTATATAGTTGGTCCAAGCAAAATGCTAATTGTTTGCGTTCCTCCAAAATATTGAACATAAAAGGACAAGGGCATAAACATAAAAAGGAAGGGAAAAGGAAAAAGAAAAGGAACTTTATTTAATGGGAAAGTACGGTCTAGAAAAAGTTTCTCTAAATTACCGAAACTTGTTCCCAGGAATTAGAGTATAATTGCCATTTTGTCCAGTTCCCTGTAAAAATGTGACAAGAGCACTTTGAAGTTGCCTCTTTCGTGACTTGGAGAGCGCCATCTTCAGGCCCGTAACTAGGATTTTATGTGGGGGGGGGGGGGGGGGGTGCTAACGAGGCCAAAGTGGACCGAACTACCGAAATGTAGTTTTGATTGTCTCATCCATTTATTTAGAAAAGTACCAAGACATGAGAAACAGTAGCGGGAAAGTACACGGTAGGAAAGTATCCACAGTCGAGGAGGATACTGCGGATTAAATCTAAATCCGGATTTTTGAGATTCATCACTTCAGCGTCTTTTTGGGAAAGGATTTGAAAAAAGTATTTTTGACAAGCGGTTTCCCATGCAAAAATGGTACACAACAGCTCCCGTACGTGACAGTTCAGCCCAAGTCTTTTTCTCGCGCCGTTTTTACCGTACGATCGAAGACATGAATAGGTCGAAAATAGTTATGTTTCCTGCAAATTTCGCACCAGAAATTACACTAAAAGTTTCTTGACAGCAATAATATTGTTAGCACCTTTCCTACAGCGAAAAAATCAATTTTTTGATCATTTCTTTTTATCCATCGCTAAGGTATTTTTTTACTGATGGCATTTTCATTTAAGAATTTCTCCAAAGCTTAACCGCTATTTTTTTCTTGTTTTTAAAATTTGCACGCAACTCTGGGTTTGTTTGTTTGCGTTGTCATGGAAAATAATCCTTTTTCGGATTTTGCGTTTTTTTGACGCTGAAGAATCCATTGATCCGAGATCAGAAATCCGTTTTTGGATTTTCCCACAAAACGCATCCTTATATAAGCTCGGACAACTGTGCGCTCATTGAAATGTTCTGAATGGCTCGGGTTACTAGAGTGCAGCTGGTTTTAGTTTCCCAGTGAATACGTTACTGCTTTTTCCATTCTTTGATTCTGTTTAAATATCACTTTTAAGTTTTAAACTTCAGTTTAACCGACTGCACGCCTTAACTTGGAATATTGAGTATCAAAATGCGGACCTTTGGCGCCTTTGGGGGGGGGGGGGGTGCGAACGCACCCCGTGCACTCCCCTGGTTACGGGCCTGATCTTGGATATGACGTGTTATGACGTAGCAATAGTCAACAAACTTGTTCGATCTTACCAAGTTCTGCGTTCCCCGATCACTTTCTCATTGTTGTGTGACCTTTCTGCTCCAAGAAATTCACATGTAAGATGAACTATGGTAAACGGTCTTGTGGTTCAATAGTTAGTAGGCCAAGTAGGCCATAACTGCGACAAAAACTCAAGTCACTTAATACTTGTAGATTCTCTGGTCAATCAAACTAGGCGGCAAAAATGAGCCAGAGCAAATATAAACAAGACAAAAACCTTGAACATGCGACATAGAAATATTCGACAAGCGTAACTTCCTTTCTTTTTCACTTTCTTTCTTCTGCGACAGCCGTCTTTGATGCTTCAGCAAACGTATTTGTTTGCCGACGAAACTTTCAGTTGTTGCTCAATACACATAGCAAGGCTTTTTCACAGCAACAATTACCACTGTTGGGGTTTTACGCTTTCGATGGGGATGAAACTAGACACATGTCTAGACTAGAACAAATAAAAAACAGAAGGTTCCACCGGAAAATGAAAATTTAAAGAAAGGTTGGCCTGCGAAAATAAAACATGGATGGATTCCTCAAACGTGAAAATCTGACTGCTACATTGTCTGTTCGGGTCTGTCATTTTGCTA
>OX421447.1:62769498-62791998 GCA_949126865.1 Montipora capitata | reverse complement strand
AATCACATTCACAGCATTCTTACGACTTTGAGAAATGATTCACGAGGAGAGCCCCAAATGTTGCTTGACATGTGTTGCTTCCTAAACAGGTACAGCGATGGTTCTATTATCTTACCTAATGCGCTTGTCTTGGACTTCCTTTACGAAAGAAATTCTTTTGAACAGCAAAGCATTCAAGAAGTGCACGATATGTTTGGAGGAATTCTACTGGAGGAACAAAATGAAACCCATGGGTATTATGGATGGAGACCGGCACATTCCCTTGTGAGTGAGGTGGTAACATCGAGAATTTCTGCTGTTGACTCTGCCAGACTCTCTTTAGAGATCATCTGCAAGGGAAAGGCATATGTTGTAAAGTTTTTAAGTCGCCAAGTTTTCAGAATGTTTCTGGAGCGAAAACGATTATCTGATCCAGTCTTTTTGGAGGAGCAGGCAGTAGATGACCGCGCAGGAGGATTTGATATAGAGAACGAGATCTTTGGATTTCATGGCAAACGAACCAGATATTCACCCGTTATTGTGGACATCTTGGATAAAGAGAGCAACGTCGAAGGAGCTCTAAGCGTTCTTCTCGAAATCTGTAAACAAGCAACGCAGACAGAAGACAAAGCGTACGCATGGCAGCAGTTAGCAAGATTCATGGGCTACGAGATGCGTGCCATTGACATGAACAAACAAAGTGATTTGCTCAAGCGACTGCACAGCGCCATGATGAAAGAAACACGTGTCGAGCTTCCCACGCCCGAGAGTGGAATCGATGCTGCTCACACTGCCGTTGATATTGCCGTGTCACTTCAGCCCAAATTTACTAACCACTACACAACCAAAGGTGTTCTTTATCTCCTCCAGCTTAGGGATCTGAAGACACTCCAGTCTCGATCTGTTCCTAAGGGAATCGAGATATGCCGCAAAGCCTTAAGTGTCTATGACAAAGCCCTCGAAGCTTCACGTGAACCGAATCATTTCTCGATGAACGGGAAACTCCAGGCCATTATTTCACTTCTAGAAATTGTCAAGGATCTACCCTGCTTTCAGCCTGATGGAATAATGTTCATGGCTTATTTAAAGAAAGAAAAGGTCCCTCGTGAAATGCAAGAGGTACTTTCTAATGAAGAGCAAGATTATGTTCAGAGTCTTAGTCGGACTACACTTGATATACTCAACGAGCTTTTTGGAAACATCAAACTCAAGCAAACGACCACATATGATGAGAATGAAATAAGAAGTCTTAACAACGCAAAGATAAGGGCTTCAAATCTTCGACGAAAGTTCTATGAAATCACTAAATTTGACAAAATGGAGCTGGCCAATGAAGAGTATTCAATGAGCCTTTCGTCGACCACCAATCAAGATCTTACTCTTTATCAACAGAAAGTGCAAGACATACTTTTTATCCGTGACGAAACACCCTATAGTACGTGGTCGAACCTCACCAATTCTGACGTGGATCGTATTTACCAGATGCTAAAATTCCTTTGTTTTCGTGGCCGTGGGAGCCATAACGACATGCTGATTTGCTCCAAAGCCTGTCTCCACCTAAAAGATAAACCTCCTGTTCAAGACCTCGATGATCTTGTCTCTCTCTGGGTGAAGAACTTTCCAAATTCGGAATGGGCTCATCTCTTCTATTATATGATCCACTTCCCCGTTCCAAATGGAAGTCTTGCCCCTTTCACTGCCAGCGTTAAAGAATCGATTAAAAGGTGCAGCAAAATTGTTCAAGAGAAGGCAGGATCAGGATTTAGAAAATCAGGTGCCGAGTACTTCCTGGGAAAAGGAAGGGGTTTGGACGCAATCATCAGTGGTCACGAGTTTCAGAAACTACAAACAAAGTGGAAAACTAAAACAGAGTTCTGGAGAGGCAGAGAGCCAACAGAGAGGCTAGAGCGTGTGCAAGGCCAAAAAGACTTGGGCAGCAAAGGCATTATTTCTTATCAAGGGATCCAATTGCACTTTGATAACACACTGTATCCCAACGAAAGCAAAGACGACTTATGGTTCTATGTTGGTTTTACTTTTGCTGGCCCGTATGCTTATGACCCAGTGGACAACGATACCTACGAGTCACTAACCAATGGCAATCATGCCACACGACAAAAGGTTCGATCATGGAAATATTCACCCCAACCCCGAGGACTTCAGGAAAGGGCGTCAGCCCGAGAACATGAGGTGGGCGAAACCACACGCAACATGAACCGCAGCTCTGAATTCTTCCAAAAGACACCTCTGTATGCTCGAGATCGCGACAAAGATGAGAAAAATGGTTGGTTTGTTGTGGGCGGTCGTTTTGCGCCATTGTGTGAAAGTGCGGAGAAACCCTCTGAGGAGGAAAATAAACTAACTCGTTTTCCTCATCGACCGGAGAACAGGACTTCAAGAGACCGATTTGAGGCAAAGAGATCAGAACCCAAGCTCGGAAATGTGAAAACCATTGTAGGAACCCGTGGTAAAGAGAAAAGGCATTTCAATCTGACTTCTACGGCGCCAGATGGGAAAGTGCATCATGGAGCTTACGTTTGTGGAGCCAAGAAGTCAAATGAGTGCTTTAGACACACCTCTTGGAAAGACGACTCCTTTACTGATAGATGTAACTTTGCGCATAGCTGGAAAGGCGATACTCTTCAATTCGTGTGTTCCAAGTGCACGGAAAGCAAATTTTCCTTTTGTAAAGAGAAGGTCAAACACCAGGAGTTTATTTGGAATCTTGGCCCATACTACGACATACATGGAGAAGTCTGGAAACGACAATCTCCATGACCAATTGGTAATACTGTTCCCTTTGATTCGGGAAGCTCTTCCTCATCAAGGGAGCGCACCCCACCTCCCATGAGAGAGAAGCCTATGTCTTGGGGAAGCCCAAGCCCAGACTTGGTCAGAGCAGTTCCGAGATTCGGACTGGGGTTGATGTCTAAACTCTCCCTGCCGTAAAATTGTTGATGGCTTGTTACCACCCCGGAGGCATCCTCCTCTTCACCGTGCTCAAGTAATTCAGGACATTTAATAGAAGATTGTCATTCGGACGAGTCGTCATTGACGTTTTCAGTGGTAAATCACATTGTGAAACAAGGCTGTGTCAACTCTAACGCTAGTTCATTATCCATCTGGTTGTGGTCTTAGAACTAATGACCATGAATCAATAGGGCGGCCTATACAATTGGAATAGAACTGATGGTTCTCTCCATCCAGCGAAGCTATATAAAGTAACTCCTATATGTGAGGGTTGGCAGGGTTGGCATGTCCAAAACATGTCCAAAATATTGTTTTGAAAGTTCACTGCTGTTTTACATTTAACAGTTTTCATAGAATTCCGAGCCTTAGAACACAGTTAAATAAATAAGCAAACAGTATATTGTTTATATGCTATTTAAAAGGTAATTTTTGTAAAATTCAAAACGTTTGCCATCATCAGGGTTAAAAATGACCGTCCGCATGCATCCATGCATATATATCTTATGTAATTCCCGTTGGGAAACGTTTGGAAACATAAGAAATAACTTGTTTGTTCAGACTGGGGCGGAATTGTTGGATCATTAGCCCCTCGACGATCCTACGTTTATGGAATGTTTGTGCTGAAGAGAGAACGCACCAAGTGAAAAATTTGATGGTTTTCACGCAGGTGTTTTGCAGGTTCGGGGGTGTGAGCAGGATTTGAATGCTCCGCAATTCGCACTGCTAAGTTTCTCACAGTCTCGCCAATGTAATCAACACCACATTGTTTATTACACCTAACATTGAACAGCGTCTAGGTCCCTCCAAAGGTATGCATTGGGATGAGAGTGTTGTACATGGCGAAAACAGATCGTTGCTGATAATTCACCATTGTTCTGTAAAGCACCGATGAGATACAACACATAGCTGATCGATTCTCATTGTCTGCCCAGACATTGCACCAGTACTGAAATAACTTCTGCATCAACCTGTATCACGAAAATCAGTCATGAATTCTTGTCAACGGATCAGCGTCGAAAGTATACAGGGTCTTTCCTTGACTTGGGATTTTGGTCTCACTATGACATCAAGGTTTCTACAAAATCCTGAGTTTCCTAAGGCAGCTTCTCCCTTACCGGCAATGCCGAACTGCAACATGCACGATGTGCTAAACAATTCAAGAAGCTCACCGGTAATCATATTCGACACTTTCGTCAACTCATGGGTATTAATTGCAAGCTATAGTGCGTGATGTTCTGGTTTGGTGGCGACAGCGTAGAAGCCGTCATAACGTCTTAATAGGGAGCTTACGAAACGAGGACGGCGACGGCAACGAGGACTTCAATTTAAAATACGAGTTCGCGTTATTCATATCACTACGAAACTATTTCGCGTTAAAAATGTGTATAGTTACTGTCGAGGAATTAAACTGGTATGAGTGAGTTGGAAGCGTAGAGAGAGAACTGAAAATTCATCGTCATGTGCTAACGTCCTCGACAGAACCTTAAATTTGGTCATTTCACGTCGTCATTTAGGAGATGACGGCAAAGAAATGTACTAAAATGTAAAACGCACGTGCAAAGCGTGCAGAGCCATTGTTTTTGCTCACTAAACGTATTGTTTTGTAGCGTCGTCGTTGCCGTCGGCGTCGTCGTTTCGTAAGCTCTCTAATTGGGAGATCGACGGGGAGGGGTAAGCGACCTCGCCAGGCAGTCGTTGAGGGAGATTCACATCACATAGGAATCCAAAGTAAGTCGATCGGGTCGAAAGTTACGTTATGAAAATGCGCTTGAACGGGTGTGCAAGAGGTGTGCTAAGCTGGAGAGAGCAAACTCTGGAAGGAAGAGGTTGGCGTGCTGAGGTACAGAAGTCTAAGGCCAAAGTGAGTCATAAAAGACGAGAAGCGTACGAGAGGCCCCAGCGCACAAAACACTCCTACATAGGCAAATGATTTCAATTGTGGAACTTGCTGTCGAAGGAATGGCAGACTCTCCGTGAATTCGAACAGCAGGGCCCGTAAATTTTAAACTTTCCCACACAAGTCATCATCGTGTAAGAGAGAAAAACAAACTCAATCGTCTATGAACTGAGCTACCGACGTGGAAAAATCTGGAAATTGACGCATTTTCTGCAAGACAGCAAACACGTTACGTTACATTTCTGCGCACTTTTGCAGTCCACTATCCATGGAGAGCCATGAACAGTTCAACCTTTTGAGGACTCAATGATGATTTGCTGCTGGTGTATATGTAGCGTTTGTAGATTTGACACAAGTTTTTAAATGTTAACTTTTAAACGGTCAACAAAAAAAGGCTCGCAGTTCGCCCGCATTGGTCTCCATAAGGAGCTTGGTAAATTTAAAAATCATCAATGCCTCAAAACTTTCACTTCGGAAAGAACTCGCCGGATGCTCCATAAGTGGCATTACTTGGTCGCTTTTAAAGGCGTTAAGAAAGGATTCATAAAAGGAGAAGCGCTACGCCTCCTAAGAACAAATTCGTCAGTCGTGACGTTTAATATTAACATGCAGAATTTCAAAACACGCCTAAAGAATAGAGGATACCCAAATAAATTTTCAGAAAAATTCCTATCTGAAGTTAACTTCACGGATAGGGAGAGGTCACTTGAAAACAAAGACAACAGCACACAAAAGAAAATATTGCCTTTTGTTACGCAATACCACCCGGCTTTACCTAACCTCAAGAATATATTAATGGGGAAATGGCACCTTATTCAAAACCAACCGCACCTTAGAGAAGTATTCAAGGAGCCACCCATACTATCATATCGCAAAGGAAAGTCGTTAAAAGACATTTTAGTCAGAGCCAAACTTTGAAGGCACAGATTTTAGAATCACTTGCGAACGGCAGGAGTCGCGCAGGCCCGTCAACACTTTTTCACCATCTATTCCATAACACTCTATTCATGCTCAGCTGAAATAAGGTATGGGAAATAATATTGCTCAGCGGTCTAAGCCAAGCTGGAACAGCTTGGCTTAGGGTAGCAGTATTTTGACTCACGCGAATTGGTCAGGGTGGGTGGGTGGGTCGATCCTTCCTTCACTGCTCCGCTGGCTGATACTAAGCACGAAAGGAGTGTTATCCCGCTTGAAATCAGTACTTATAGTCTTATAGCACCCTCGTGTACACGCCTGCATGCACTGAATCGCCAGGGATGTGTTAATTTCATGTATTTCATTTTCGCTTATAATTATGAGTGTCATGAATAGCGAATATTGTGAGTACGTTCTCATTGTCTCCGAGGTAGTTGTTAACTAAGTTCGCAAGGCTCCGTAAGCTGTGCAAAAGCTTCATTTACTCTGTTGTTTTAGTATAGGGATAAAATGCGTCAAAATATTCCAAAACAGAACAATTCCGATTCTGTGATAACTTTCAAGAATTGTAGAGAATCGGGGGTGGAAGCGGAATAATTGGATCTCAGTTATTCATTGTTCGTTCCATTTTTTTCAAAGTTTTTCATCAGTGAAATTTTTTTTCGATATTCATTTTTCTGTATTCGTTATTCCTTTATTTCGAATGTTCTAGCGCTAAATATTCCTCCTTCATCTTCTCTTTTAAGTTGTTATTCGATCTTCATTATTTCGCTTCCACCCCCGATCGAGAAGATTTGTGTTCAGACATGTGATATATTTCTGGTTTTTACATTAGTGTGTTTAATAAATTCATGCTTATCCCTACTAATGCATCAAATCAATCCACCCCGCTATTTTGGGTGACTGGCTTTTCAAGCGGTGCTAGTTCGGGAATATGTTTCACAATATTAAGCTTTTTGCTTCAGTTTTGGCAATTTTATGGTATCTTGCGCCCTGTCGTGAACTTTGATCTCGCAAGTTGCTCGAGTACTTTGGGTCCCCGCAGACTGTAGATGTTCTATTCTCTTTTAAAGAAGTCAGTGTTCAGTAAGTTACCTGCGAAATTACTGAAATACTTGTAGCATTTTGGATTGCATTATATTTGAACTGATGAGTGAATCGATTAATTACATTTGTTAGTGTCATGTTGGTAGTTTTTTCAGTGTTAAATCTTGTGGATTTTCCAGTCACTGAACCCTAGATTTGTAATAATCTGGAAATTACATTACTGGTTCAGTGTTTACCCATTGGCAAGTATATGTTTATCCTACCTCAGGGGTTAGGATGGCTTGGTAATTTCTTTGCGAAGTGTCACATGGCCGGATTAAGCAGCTATAAGGTGGATTCAGGGGAGGGATCTGAGTTTTTCTTTAAGTCCGATACAAAGTCTTAGCCCTCGTATGCACTACCTTCGCAGTTCACAGGACAGTGCCTCTCCTTCCTGCAGCCTTGGGAGTTATGGAGGAGGTTTACAAGAAAGCGTACGACCATAGAAGGATCTTAGTTACAAGGGCCATTTGAAATGATGAAAAGAAATTTTGAATGTTATTTTTCCTTTTAGCAGGAACGGTCATCTTGCACCTTCTGTTTGGGATACCAGTGGTATCTCACACTATGTTATTGCGTTGTACCCGTAAATGTCAGTTTGTCGATTGACGATGATGAGTTGCAAACCTAGGTCCAGGGTTGGAACCGCGATTCTGAATAGCGATGTTTATGGTCACGTCTGCTATTGCCATTACTTTGCAAACTAGAAGATGATTGGTTGTTCAAAACACAGGGTTCTTTTGTTCCAGTGGTTGGCAATGAACATCCAAAGAGCTGTTTGTAACTGAACAGTGAGTATCGCTGAAAGAGAATTTCTATGCTTCAGTACAATTCTGCATTATATCTTACACTGTAAAAGTTCATGATCAATTCTGTCCTTACAGATCCCCTTCTTGATTCATCCGTCGGACTTGCTTTCCCCTCTGGCTATCTGCACTATCTCCGTGAAATTCACATTAAAATGTTAAGAAATTTGGCACCCATTTGGCAAATACATACCTCTGCGAAAATGTCGGCCACATCAGAGACTTGATATTTAAACTTGGTCCGCAGGACGAGAAACGCCCGGCGGTGAAAAGTACCAAAGGTTTGAATCGATCTATTGTTGCTCCTTTTTTCTTGCAAAGTTTTCACGCCTTGCATTGATACAGAAAGAACCCACATAACGATATATATGCTTTGTCTTTGATTATTTAAAAGATCCATAGCATTGAAACAGTAAAAAAGGAGTTCACGATACAGAAGGACCTTTTTGCAGGTTTTTGATTGTGTGTCTGTGACACAGGGCCTTTCTGCAGGTACCGGAAAGCATTGTGTTTTTGGTCACTTGGGATTAGTCTTTATTTGGAGTTTTGTTTTCTTTCTTTTGTTTCTTTTGTTCTACGTAATTTCTGCTCCGGTACTTCCAGAAGCTGCCGTGACAAACGGCTTTACCTGCTATGTTTCATTAATATTCCTCGTTTTGCAGAAAATATGTTAGTAGTTGCCATTTGATTTCAGGTAATTTGACACCAATTTGAATGTTTTACCTCTCCATAATGTTGAGGATCCCAAAAGGACATCGCATACCAATTTCCAGTAGGATTGAGCTACAACTTCCTCACCAGCAGTGAAAGGATCGAGTATACTGACGGGAGCAGAAAAAAATCGTCAAATGCAGGACAGGACAGCCGACGCCGAAGACGTCATGACTTTCAACCCTTTTGGATCGAGAAGTTACCTCATTTGCTGCTTGAAAGAAACTTATGAATTATGTATGTATCGTGAATAATCTGTCCGTGGTCACTGCATGGTCATTCCAGTAACGCAAAGGTGTCAAAGGAGGGATAGGAGCGTGTTGGAATATTGGTCTTTCCACTGACAAGTCATCACCTCTTGTCACGGAATCAACTACGGTATAAAAAGAACTTCTTTTGAAAGAAACAATTTCTGCTTATTTAGAGGAAAATTGGCGAAACCAACTTTCAGTATCTCAACACATGATATCGTAAGGAATCCTGCGCGCCCTCGTGGTGATGATTTAAGTAAAGGCATCTTGTGCGCTCAGTGACGGAAATATGTGCTCAAATCAGCGTATATTTAACAAAGAGATTCCATGCCGTGCGTCTGAGATCACAGATGACGTCAAAATGTGGTAAGAACAGAGAAGTGGCACACGAGCGATATTCGAATGGGTCACTGATGTTGTTACCACATTTTGACGTCTTCTGTGATCTATTACTGAACAGACACAAGGCAACATGGAATCTATTTGTTTTCAGGATACAATGAAGAATTAAAGTTTATGATGACGTCAGCTATGCATCTGTCCTCTAATAGATCATAATTGAGAACCAATAAAATGCATGCATTATTGAGCCTATTACATAAACCGGTTTTGAAGACTCCTATCTCCACAACGAACACAGCAAAATATCCAGCAATATTTATTAATACGGTCATTTTGTACCTTGCGTTAAACTCACTAATAAAAATAACTTATAAAATCTCAGTTCTACATTTGACAGTTGATGGATATAAATAAATAGTATTAGCTCGATCATTTATAGTAATGCCCTGTTATCTTCACAGAAGACAATGTATTCTTAAGTTAAAACTTTCGAAACCTACACATTATATCTATGATTTGAAAGAGACCGTTTTGCATTCATAAGCTTCATTTTCTTCGTTTTCTCAGACCAAGCCTTGTATTCACGCATTTTGTTGCCGAACCAAACTCGCGTCATCATTGAAACCCAACTCCTACATCTACAGAGATACAAACCAATTCATTTAAATAACTGCTGCACTTTTGCGATAAACAACCTCAGGAATTAACAAATAGGCCATTTTACAGTAGTTTGGTCAGCGACCTAGCCTGTGAATGGTTGCGAGGCTGTCGGTGACCTTGCATTGATACAGCCCCCACTGCTTTTATCATGTAAATTGTGTTGTTGTAATTCTAATTAGGCCATATTAGAGAGAGTTTCAATCGAGTGTCGTAAAACCAAAACCAAAGTAATTACTTTGGCCAATCAAAAAGGACGGAGACAATCCAGTAAACCATTCAAAACTGGAAGTAATTACACGTAGCCGACACAAAGCGCGGGAAAATGTGCACGCACAAGCGACGATTGGTTTTGGTTTCACTTCTGATTGGTTGAAAAAATGGCGCGAGAATTTTGAACCAATCAGTGAGTGAAGTAACGCAAAACCTAAGCAATTCGCTCATTACTTTCGACACTCATTTGAAAACCGCTCTAACATTACAAAAGGACGAAGGTTTGTATCAAAGCGGGGCCACCGGCAGCCTGGCTTCCATTCTTAACGCTAGGTAACTTAGCCACAACCGTAAAATGGTCTATTAAGAAACTTAATTTAACTGACAGTGGCTCAAACCACTTCAATGTACCGGGAGCCCGTGAACGTACCATGTTCAAATAAAAGGAACCAAAAACACTAGCTTAAATATGTACTTTTTTGGGCTTTTGTAGCAATTTAAAGATAAAGAAACCAAACTTTCATTGTATAAATAAAGAATTCAGTGACAGTCCATTCACAAAATAATTTGCATTTATCTAGTTCAGTTCATCTACAACATATATTTTACCAAGAAAATATTTTTTAACACAACCTAACCCAAGAAACAAAAAAATCCCAAGTATTACGCCGGTGTGCCTGGCTGTACAACAGGATACTCTTGTGCATCAGAAAAATCGGATTTAATTTTCGATTTATAAAAATAAATGACCAAATATATTCTCAAGTTGAGTATCTGATTGGTAGGGAAGCTGAAGTTCGTTTTGGAATTTATCTGCTTTTCATATGTTAAGAAAACCCAGTGAGGTATCTCTTCTTTCCTTCCCCTGGAGCTCCGCTTCAAGGAGAGAAAAGAGAGACCCTGGGAGCGAGGTATCTCAAGCCTCACCGTCGTTCAAAGGCCAGGTTACTAAGGATACAACTGATCATGTTTACTTAACTGGCATTAATATAATAGGAAACAATAGTTGCTTATCAAAATTTATATTTATCGCGTTTTTAATATTTATCTCTTTCTTATCTTAATATATTTCAATAGCCTCGAAACAGGAAGCGATGACTTGAGAGCGGCGCTCTGATATATATTTCGAGCTCCCTACCCGTGGCTATTGCATTTTACTCGAACGAAATTTTGTTATTCTTGGCAGGTAAATAGGCCATTTTACAGTTGTTTGCTCAGCGACCTAGCCTATGAATGGCTGCGAGGCTGCCGGTGACCTTGTATTGATACAGGCCCCACTGCTTTTATCATGTAAATTGTGCTGTTGTAATTCTAATTAGTCCGTATTAACATCACAAAAGCACGAAGGTTTGTATCAAAACAGGATTACCGGCTGCCTCGCTTCCATTCTTAGGCCAGGTAACTTAGCTACAACTGTCACATGGTCTATTGCAAGAACAAAAAGACGTCCACGAAGATTCGTTTAAAGTGAATACTCACAACGTAACTGCGAATTTTCTGTTTTCCATTTCTCCTTTCCTCACTGTTACGGCCATTCTGCTTGAAGTTTCCTTTTTCAAATAGGGACCCGTTAAGATCTGCGACCTCGACGTCGACGACAACGCCATAACACAATGATATCATTCGTTCGAAGAGCATAAATAATCGTGCTGGACGTGCGCATGGATTTTTAGCACAGAGTTTTGCGGTCCTCTGCATAACGACGACGTAAAATCAACAAATTTGAGGTTTTGACGACAAAGTAAGCATGCAACAGAGAATCTTCCATTCTCTATTTTCAGTCTGAAACTGCTCGTACCGATTTATTTTTATGATACTTCGCCCACACTGTACGACGTGAACGAGATGGAATAATCGCGAAAGACTTATGATAGAGCAAAGTTCTATTTTGAGGTGAAGTTTTCGTCCACGTCGCCGTCGTAGATCTTAAAGTCCCTATTTATATCTTAATTGTACCCATTAAGACGTAAACAAGGGTTACCAATCTCGTGTTAAACTTGGATTTGTTGATGCTTAAACGGATATGAAGGAGACACATCTTATTTTAGCGAGTCTTGAGAATCTATATCAGTCGCTAAATTAAATAATGAAGTTTCTGCGTAAGGATCGTTTTAATTTGTTCAATCACCCTTTTGCTATAGCGTCTGCGAAGACTGATGCGGCTCTGAGGGCGGGCCTTCTTCGGGATGACTTTACAAGAGCGGCAAAGGCTCATCCGAGTTACTGTGTTCTGTTCTGGTGCATTACACTTAATTGTTCTATTCACACCATCGTTTCCCGTTGGCATGACTTGACATCTGTCAAGCTCACGTTAGACCACCATTTTAAAGAATCATGGAAACCGGGATTGTCAGAAAAACTGCTCTCGACGTAATCGTTAACCTCTTCCAGTATCTCCTCGAAAAACTGACTGTAAATATCTGGTGGTGAAGTTGGAGGAAAGGAGATGTGTGAGTCCTTTTGATTGATTGTTTCTTTTACATCGACAAGCGGCCCTTCTTTCAATGAATACACATGCTCTTCAGTGTCATATTCCCTGCCGCTTAAATCGGTCCCTTTTTCCTTTCTGCATAACGTGGAATCACAGTTACAATCCCTACTCTCAACTGCCGAGTCACGTTCTAGGATCTCAAAAGAGTTTATTTTACCATCACTTCTGGCATACTGTCTATTGCCTTCGTTCTGACACGAAGAGGTTTCCTCTACGTATCCGCTGTCATCAGTATCTGCTTCCGAACACTGAGTCTTCCAAGAGAGCTGGCTCCCGGTTGAATTCCAAGAATACGTACTCAATCGTTTTTCGTCGAGATCTATGGCGGAAGAAGCTAAATCCTTGGAATTAAAATTCTCACTAACAACGCAAGAATCTGGTGCCTCCATCTCTTTAACAGTCTCTAATTTAGCACAACTGTTTATACGACTGTCGATTCTTATTTCAGATACTCTTGCGAGAGATGTGAAGCTTGGCTCTCTACTGCTGGAATAGCGCTCGTTTGCTACTGACAAATCTCGGAAGCTCCCTGCTTCGGGAACAATGGAAAATAATATGAAACTATTTGGGCGAGAGTTAAGATTTTCACTGCCCAATAGCAAACGGCTTCCATCTATCTCCATATCGTGACCGAAGCTTTGCAAAGAGGGTTGACTTAATGTTTTGTGCATCTGATCTCCAAGGAAACTGTCATCCAGCTCAATAATTGCGTCTGATGTGACGCGGATTTCGGGAATCACAACTTTATGGGAATCTCCAGTTGAGGGAAGAAGATTGGGAATAAGAAACATGATGCAGCTTCCACCAACAACCAGACCACTGGACAAGAAAAACACGATATCGTAGCTACCTGTGCTATCGTAGAGGAGACCTAAAAAACAAAAGAATTTTAAAGGAAATACTTACACAACCGACAAGGCCAGATAGCCTTAAGAAACCTCACAAGAGGGGCCAACGTTTCTTCCTTTCAACGGGTATCATGACCCGTACAATATGAGCACGATCTGTACAATTGAAGGGGAAATGTTTGATTCATCCCAGCTTCAACTGACGAAAATGATAGGTTTTTGTGAAAAGGGAGAAAAATATAATTCTCGGACTATTTTTTGTGGCATTTCGGCAGTTGAGTTTTTCATTGTGAGTGTCTAAAAGTAATAACGGGATTACTTCTCCTAGTCTCTTAATGTAATAAGCTTTAAAATATTCGCTAATTTTGGCAACCAGTTAGCGATAAGACCAATTTTTCTGCGCTATAACCCACTTGCACGTAATGTCTTCAAACTGTAATTGGTTCATCGCGCTAGCGCAGTTTTCAATTGAGTGTCCAAAGTAATTGGCGAATTGCTTTGGTTTTGCATTACTTCACCCGATGATTGGTTTAAAGTTCTCGCGCCACTTTTTCAACCAATCAGAAGTAAAACCAAAAGCAATCGTTGCTCGCGCGTGCTCATTTGTCCGCTCTTTTTGTTGGCTACGTGTAATTACTTCGATTTTTGATTGGTTTACTGGATTGCCTCCGTCCAAAGTAATTACTTTAGTTTTCGTTTTATGACACTCGATTGAAACTCGCCCTATTGGTCAGAGCAATAGCTTTGGTTGTTGGTTTGGCGCCACTCCACAGACAGTCTTATTTGCGTTCTCACGGTTGGACTAGAACAAGAGAAAATGAGGCCAACCTCGATCTGATGTTTGAAAGAAAAGCAAAGATTTCATGCAATGGCTGACGAAGTGGACTTAAAGTTTGTCGATGAAAACGACTTTCAGAATGCCCGCGGATGTCTCGGAAGACAGACTTCCGCTAGAACAAAGACTTCCGCTCGTCTAAAAATAACTTTCGTGGACATGCCATATCCCGGACAACGCCCTGAGCCTCCCTCTCTGTCCCCTCATTTTCTCTTGACTAGAACAATGGTCACGTAGTGGCTGAAAAACGGTTTGGTTAATTGTAAGTAGAATGGATACTCCAAAATAAGGTGAGACACTTAGGTTTGTGTATATAAAGTGCCAAATTGTGTCACCGGTCGACGTTTAGACCTAATCACTAGAGATCAGTGCTTAACCCAGCAGTTATTCTCTGACAAAACAAAGTGTTGTTTATCTGCCAAAGCCGGTTAACACTGAGGTTGTCACGTATTGCACAGTAACATCACCAAATGTTACACATGTATATGTGCCACGAAGTGTCTCACCTAATTTTGGAGTATCCGTTCCTGTCAAAACCGAAAATGTTTGCATTGAAAGAGATTCTAGAACATTCTCGTTCCAGTCAAACGGGGAGAACACGACTATCTCGTCAAACTGAGTACTAAGGTAAGCAGAAAATTTGCGTGATTAACGTAAGGCTTAGGAAATTAATGCAGAATGACATTTACCTGCCATAGGAGGTCCAACTGTCATGGGAATTGCCACAATACCATACATAGTTCCCACAGCTTTGGCCATCATCTGCCGACCAACAATATCATGGGTGACGAGGCCCACCATCACACAAAGGCACCCATCAAACAGGCCTGAAACCAGGGAGTACGTGAGAAGGGCCGTGTGAGATTGAGCCAAAGGACAAAGACAGGCTGCCACAGCCATTACCAAAAGAGCAATTTGTGTCAGTGTTAAGCGGCTAATCCGTTCCGAGTCCCCGAGCTTGCCGAACGTGATCTTGCCAAATGTCTGAGCCAGTGCAAAGTAACCGACCAGCAGGGCTCCTTGCGTGGAGGGTACTCCAATACCTTCAGCTAAACGAACCTGCAAAAAGGAAATATGATTTCTAAGAAGCCCTAAAGTTTTGCCTTTGTAATGACATCTGCAAATGGTTTGACCCTCTAATATTCTCGGATATGAACGATAACCACCCGCACCAGCTGTCCTCAGAGTTAAGAGTGTAGTATATGGTGTTGTAATAAATGTTCGGACGTGATATCAGCGGTAATTAGCTACCACAAGGAAACCCTGAAATTACAGAAAAAGAAAGAGAACTACTTACCAAGTAAACATAAGGAATGTAGTTGGCAAAAAGAGTCATCGCCATAGCAACTGTCCAGGCCACAAACGCTTTATTTTTCCAAACGGGGGCTGGTCTTAGCAGTCTTTTAATGTTGATTGCAAGCCCATCCAAACTTTTAATCTTTTCTCGTTCTTTCATTACCACCTTTGTGTTAAATAATTCGTCTTCGTCTCTGAAATCTATCGGCATAAACGTTAAGCCAGCGACGAAAAGCAATACGGACAACCCTGCCATTCCTTGAAAGGTAGTTCTTAACCCGAAGGAAGCTATCAACTTGTCAACGATCAAGCTTATTGACATTGTCCCTGCGCCTGCGCCAGCAGCGGCGATCCCATTAGCCAACGCCAGATATTTATTGAAATAAATAATGAGAACGTAGAAGGAAGAGAAGTAGCAACAACTCGAAGCAAAGCCAAAAAGGACACCGTATGTGAGGTACATAAAAGACATGTACGGAACGAATGACGTTATCAGCATGGCCACCATGTAAGTGACGCTACCAAGGCACATAACCACCCGGCATCCCCAGCGGTCGCAGAGACTCGTAGAGATTGGCGCGGCCATGTAGGTGATGCCCACCGCCAGGGAACCAATCCATGCTGTAATAAATAAATAAATAAATAAATAAATAAATAAATAAATAAATAAATAAATAAGCAACTAAAAGGTCTTTAATCAAATACGTTTAATCTCGAGCGGCGACACGACTAATTTCCAAGTTTTTAAATGCACCGGAAACGACGAAACATAACTTCTTCCCGTTACTATAAAGGTGACCTCAGGAATGTCGGTTGTAAGTTATTCCCTAGTAACTGACAGCAAAGTTGTTTAAAATACTTATTGAAACAAAAAACGTTTTTCTGTCTACTGTACATTTTTGGCTAAATCGGTTTTCTTCTTCCGCATTGTATTTTCGGACTTCACATTCTTATTTCTTGAGTCTTTCACCCGACCTCACCGCAAGGAAAGCGGAGGAAAAAAGGTAACAACGCGGACATCGAGGTTTGTATAAATAACAAGGAGCGCAAAAGAAGAAAAGCATTACCTACACCACGCCTCCACTGCCCTCTTTAATTAAGGTCTAAGACCACTCCTAAATCACTGTTTTAAATTACGGTAAAAAGGCTTTGTTACTATTACTAAGCGACCGGCTATCATCCTTTTAAAGGAGGGCCATTTCAAACCAAACTGGCCGTTCTGTGAAGAAAAATATGCGAAAAATCACTCGGAAAAATTGGGAATTAATGGGCGCGATCCATTTGGGCAAAAATTCCGAAATTTTCGGTCTAGAATCAAATGGAACAGTCTTTTCTGGAAGGTTCATTTCGGAAATTGTGGTCAACCTCTCGAAGTTGACCACACCATTTTTTCCGAAATGTCGGAATTACCGGGAATTAATATTTTCGGTTCCATCTTAAGGTTGGAAATTTCGGAAATTCAAACCGGAATTTTTGTCTAAATGGATCGCGCTAACTTGAAGTGACTCGTTAAGATTCAACCTCGTTCCCAGGGTCTCTCATCTTAACGCCTGGGGGCGTTAAGATGAGAGACCCTGGGAACGAGGTTGGTTAAGATTATGATCATATGATTGTGTTCGCCTTCGTTCCCAGGGTCTTCTCTCACGATGCCGGAGAGAGAGAGTGGGGCTTCGATATCGAAAGCAATTTTTTTTCTGGTGATTCGTAAATCACATTTATGCCTCCTTTCGATTTGGTTGTACCTATTTTCTATCTTGTTAGTTTCGCAACCAAACGTTTGTGGCAACCAACCAGCGCTAAAGACAAGAGCGGCTTAATAATAGCGGAGAGAACGTGGATGACTCTGACGCGTAAGTAGAGGGCACAAAACAGAGAATCTTCACAATCCAGCAAGCATTTTTCACTTCGCTTTTCAATCAAGTATTTTTTTGGATTGGCAGAACGAAATAAGTATTGTACAAAATAGCGGACGGTCCCCGTTATTGGAGTCACGCCACCCACACGGCGTTCATTCTAAATACAAATATGATCTTTCCGGTGGCAGAATATTTAGGAGACTATGAGAACAGCCCTTCTTTCGCCGCTCGAGCGCGAGGAGACGAGCAAAATGTAGAATCGAGAAGGAGGATTTCCCGGGGTCATTTATTTCTAGTGCCTGCGGAGAAAGAGGAACTGCTCGTAGTCGAAATAGATAAATCGTCCTTCCGTTTACGTCTTCTTCGCAAAACCAGTGCTCAGCCTATATTCTTGGGCTGTATTTTCTCGGCGTTGACAATGGACTTTGCTCCCGTCAAGGAAACATTTCAAGCGAGTTTTTCTGCGGATAACTTCAGACGTTTAGACTTTCTCGTCAAAACAGCGAACGAATGTGTGAAAAATTGAAAATGATTTATTTAAATTGGACGTGTTTTAAATTTTAACCAGTTTTATAAACCGTGACATAAATTGTGATGCAAATTTCGATTGCATCATGAATTTCTCTCAGGGAAAAACCCGGTTTGGCGAGTAAGCACTAAACAGCAAAGTTGCAAAATATTATGCAAACGACCTCAAATTTATAAGAGAAAACAAGAAAATTGTAACTTGAGGAGCCAGTTGTACAAGTATATGTATTAAATTTTAGAGGGTGGCGATGACTACTGCAATTTTTTTTACTCGGGTGTGACACTGACGCTAACTTATTCCACATATTTTTAAATTAATGCTGCGGAACATTCTGAAAAACACATAAACATCCACTTGCTTTGGTGTCTATTTTCAAGGTATTTTAAGAAGCTGTCATCAAAAAGAAGCATTCAAAGCTCAGATAGCTATCGAACTCTAACACCAACCGTACGTGGAAAGATTCACCACTATTAAATGTCCGTGACTTAAATATGAACCCAGAAATTTTTAAAATGAGCCCACGAAGGAAACTGAATAATAATTTACCCTCGCCCGAATGATAGATTGACGGTTATGTACAATGTGTAACACAACCACATGACTTCTGTGGTTACTTGTAGGGAGTTCACCCATGCGTGAAAAACCAAGTTAGGGAGGGCGGAATACATTCTGCCTAAAAAGCCTTGCAAGGAAAGCTTTGATGTCACATGTTTGAGTGGATCATGAAAAACTGCCATGCTTTTAAAGCTGCTGTCGATCTGTTTTGCAATTTAAGAATTTGTTTGCCGCTTTCGCCTTTTCGCTTGGCGCCTCTTGCCGCCAAGTAACGCAGGAGATCGATCTTTCTAGTTGAAGCGCTTTATGCTTAAAAGAGTGAAGAGGGAAATTCATCATCTGACTTTTGTCGTTTGAAAGAGCTTAACAGGAAAAGCAAAGTGAAATAATAAAACATTCGCGAGAACGAGAGTTTTTTCTTCGTAACCTGTTACCGCACTGAATAATTGATTGCCAATTGTTTGCGGGGGAAAAAATATTACGATTTTTTCTTACCGGTTTCAGCTTCGCTCCGGTGAAATTCTTCAAGTAACGCCACGAAAAATGAACCAAATGAGTTGTGTGTACCAAGAATTAAGAACTGAACGACGAATGAAGAAAAGCAAACGACCCAAGACCACGGCGAGTCGACCTGCCGGTGAAACTTTATCCGGAGACCCTTCTCCTCCATTTCCGTGAGCGATCAGCTCTTCTCTTCCCTTCTTAAAGCGAATGCTAGCTCGAAAATTGATTACAATCTTCGGCCATTTTTCGCCGGTTTAACTCAATCCTTGACCAAACTTCCATCGTAACTCCCTCTCCGATCCAAATCAAACTGGCCGGCTAACGAAAGCTGTTTTTTAGTTTTGATGGAAAATTTTTTCTTGCAGTCGTGCAAGTAGGTCGGGTTTGTGTGACGGGTCATGACCGGTTTTGCAAGTTTGGCAGAAGCAAGAAATTTTGTAGAAAGGACGAACAGGATGTGCTAGAACCCTTTATTTCCCACAAGAAAGCGTTGCAACTAAAGCACATAACTTTGATGTTTAACATAGGAAAGCATGTTGAGTTTGGTCGAGAATATTTTGACTGCAGTAAATCTCTGTTTTGCCAGCGTCAAGTTGAGAGCCTTGTTTTGCTTTGTATGTAAATCGCGTTGTCAATATTTATACTGGTCGAATTAAAGTACAAGTTATTTTGAGGCGTATTAACGACACTTTAAGGAATACGGACTTACTTCGGATAGAAAACAAACCTAATCTTGCTTCTTTCTATTCCATTTGATTTACGTGCTTTGTAGGATTACAGCGTTGCAATCGGGGTTGCAATATTTCAGTCCTGGTTCTCTTGTTAACTGCCAAACAATCATCTCGTGTCATTCGATTCAAAACAAGAGCTTTTGCAGCTTGATCTTCCTCAAATCTAATTTGTGTCACGTTTGCAGCGCAAGGAAATATGAAAGGACGTGAATTTTGGATCGAGCATATGAGCTTCTTCAAGGTCCTTCAAGAAGGTACATTAGGGCCGATTTACACGGTACGACTTCGTCGCATGCGACAAGCTCACGACAGGCCTACGACATGACTTACGATTGTCGCAGCCTATGCGGTTCATTGCGCGTGTCACGGCAACCTTGGCAATCGATTGTGGCATAGCAATGGAAAAGGAAAAATAGGTATCTAGTTTGCCCAGGTTTTGCCCATCCTAGAAGGGTTCACTCGACGAAATTACTGCGAAACCGGCACGCCGCTCAACCCTTCGTTTGCAAATTCAAGAATTAATAGGTTTCTTTTTACCGACCGACACCGAAATATTTAAATCACTTATCTGTCACTTGTTATTATTAATTTTCAGTCGTTCTGAAGATGCGAAAGAGAAATCACTCCTTCGATCTCCTGGAAAAATACACTTGAAATTCGAGAAATAACTTCGCGAATGGTTTGCTGGCTTTCACGTTTGTCTCACGTGAAGGCGAAACCGGTTTGCTGAAAAACTAGGAGCATTTGCATATTTAGCTGCGTTGGTGGTGACCTTTTGCTCGATATCCTCTCATTATAAACAACTGATGTTTACCTGAAGCGGCGCCTGACGTACCTTTGCAGTTGATCAAAGTCAAGTGCAAAAAAATCAACTGCAAAGGCTCCTACCAAGGAGTACATGACTGAGAAGCCCCAAAAATATAATTTTTCATGTTTCGATGCCATTATTTGCGAACTAATTTTAAAATTCATTTTGTAACATAAGCTTTATGGCAAGCGATAATACCTTCATGAAGTTTAGCCTTGTGGCTTGTCTTTTTGCATGTTGTGTCGTGAGGTTGAGTCAGAATATCAGGTGCACAAATCCTTCGCAGTGTGATTACCGGTAGTTGTGAAGATTTCCTGAGGCATCCGGTAACAAGATGGTTCCAATTTATTTGTTATTGTAACCCCTTGTACGCAAACCATCTTCAGCGTACACGAAAATTTGGTCTTAGTGTGACATTAGTGTGCGTAGAAGCTCTGCAGCTCAGAGGCACCCCAGATGGGAAACAAAAAATACTGAAAAAATCGGTTAAGGTAATTCCCTTGAAAATGACGTACTATCCAGAATTTTTTCAGATTTGGCACAATTGATACTCATACACAGGACATTAAAAATATGCAATAAAAAGATGGGGTCACCGTGCTTGTTTTCGCGCTGTATGCCCTTTATTCTACGTGTTTTTTGTCGAATTACGCGAGAAGCGTTCGACACTAGATCAACCGGAAAAATTGTTGTCATGTAGGCTACTGAGTATTACTGAAAACTTGAAATTGTTTGTTTGTCCGGGCTATAATCTTTAAGTAAAGTGATTTGAAGTTGCTCAATCTTGCAAAGAAATCCAAGCAAATTGGACCGCTACAGTCATCACCTTGCACTCAGTGTCGGGCTCCAAATGCAGTTTCACGTCATTTATATGTAAATACTACAATTTCTACTATCCAACTTTTTTTCTCCTTAAAATGTGTTTTCCGTGTAGCTATTACGAGTAAATAAAACCATTAAAAATGGGGGTCACCGTGCTCGTTTCTTCGCAACACTGTGATAATGTATGGCAATTTCGCAAAAGGACTGTGGCGAGTTCCAAAACAACACCTTCTTAACCGAGGATAGTTATCATGCTCTTAAAAGCTCTTGAACAGCAAAAGCGGCCTTTATTGCCTCTCTTCAGATGGCCGGGGTGAAACGCCTCCATCTCCGAAGTCGCAATGTTATGCGCAGTTTGAGATGCGCGGTGCAAAACAAGTGAAATACCTTAATCTTAACTTAAAGCAAGGAAAATAAGTGAAGTAACTTACTTTTGCTTTTATATTGAATCCTTTTGTCTATTTGAGGCAATTTGGGCAGGTTTGTGATCGATCATATCTGTAGGGCCACTAGTTTATTAGTATTTGTATGCTATTTCCTGCTGCCCTCGTTACCGTATAAGGACTTTACTTACTTACTTACCTTCATATGATGATCCATCCTTCCCAAATCGCCTCAAAGAGACATAAGGACTCAAGTAAAACAAAAGTAAGTTTACTTTATTTATTTTCTTTGCTTTAAGTTACGAATAGCCGATTTTAAAAATATTTTTTGTTTCCCGTACAAATCCTGATAAAATCGGAAAGCTTGCTTAAAAGGTTTTACCTGGAGAAAAACCTCTCGGAGCAGAGTAGAGAACCATTATGACGCCGGATCTGGGTAGCGGGTAGGGTGTGTATCAGTATTTGTATAAAATTTAATACCTTATAATTTAAATACATTATAATAAAGTAGTTACTTCCCTAAATAGGTATGAAATGGGTATGGGTTTGGTGGCGTTAAAAATAAATGTATATGTATGATTTTTAAATTAAAAATTTCCCGTTAAACTATTGAAGAGAAGATGCGTTGTACATGGGTGCGAGTCCACGTGCTCCTTTGCAGCTGGAGTTAAATTTTCGACCTTCCGATTACAATGGGATTACCCCCGCCAATAAGGTTGGGATACTTTATCACTGAGCTATAGGAGGGTTCTACTACTACTACTGCTGCTGTTGCTACCCCCCTCGCCCCCTCCCCCGGGGGGAACTCCCATATAAAAAGGGGAGGGATGCTCGTCGTCTCGCTTAGGGGTGTAAATTTCGGATTTTGGTCTCACTTAGGGTTTTCTGGGCAAACGCAATCATATGTAGCCGTGAAGGTCTCCTTTAGGGTTGCGCGCGAAGAAGTATAAAGTTGTATATTTATACTTTTATATTTCTTCCCGTACGTGAAAGTATTAGATGATAATGTCTTTGC